>UESW01004373.1:767621-900351 GCA_900491605.1 Calamus simplicifolius
ATATATATATATATATATATATATATATATATATATATATATATATATATATATACTTTCTTCATTAGCCAACCAGCATTTGAAAACTGGTCAACCCGTTTTGGGAAATTAGCCGATCAATTTTTTAAAGCTTTTGGTTTTCACTTCTGAAATGTTTTGAATGAAAATTAGATGGCCAACTTCATGGATTGGATGACCAATTTTGCATAGCCTTCGGTTTGTGCTCCCTGGCTCCATGAGTTGGGCTTCCAACTCTTTCTTCTGGCTGACCAGCTCCATGAGTTGGGCTTCCAACTCTTTCTTCTGGCTGACTAGCTTCATGAGTTAAGCTTCCAATTCTTTCTTTTGAGCGACCAGGTTTTGGAGTTAGGCACCGGCCCTTGGCCTTGGATGACCGACTCTTGGATCTGGGCTTCTAAGGTCTGCATGCTCTCATTCTCTCTCTCTCGCAACGATCTTGTAACGGCTATATTTTTTGGTATATATATAGCTCACTTGATCAGTGTTTTTGAAAGAGATTAGGAAGTAAAGATAGAGAAGAAAATCGTGTGAAAAATAAAATAAAAATCTTGTTGAAAATATTTTTGAGGAGTTGTTGTAAAAGAAGAGGGTAGTTGTTGAGCTTTCATTTGAGAATTATTACAATAGTTATCGGAGTGTTTATTCAAGTGGTTGAGAGCATTTAAAGAAGAGATCTGATGCATTCAAGAGATTACAAGAAGAAGTTTCAAATTTATTGAAAACATCATCCAAAGCTCCAACAACCACAAGAAGGCTTCATTCATTCCTCAAAGCTCATCCCAAAGGAAGAAGCCAGAATCTTCAAAATTTGTAAAGTGATCTTCCATTATTTTATTTGCTCATTTCTAAAGGCTTATTGTATAAACTTGATATTATTATGCTTTGAGATTGTGTTTCACAATTGTGAAACTTGTAAGGGTAGAGGTCTACCCTTGTATGATTGTAAGATCCTCTTGTACCCATAAACATGAAGACTAGCTCGGAAAGCTAGTGTATAAGGTCCCCTTGTACCCATAGATAAAAAAACTAGCCCAAAAGGCTAGTGTGCAAGGCTTGCTTGTGCCTATAAATAAGTTTGCTAGCCAGATCGGCTAGTGGTGTTAGTGAAATTCCTAAGGGATTCTTCGGGAGTGGATGTAGGTGCTGGCTTTAGCACCGAACCACTATAAATCTATTATGTTTGGTTATGCTATTTTCTGTGATTGATTGCATATTATCTACACCACACTATACTTAATTTATTTGTGAAAAATTTCTAAGTGCACATACTGTTAGTCTATTAATTTTTTAAAGAACCCAATTCACCCCTCCCCTCTTGGTTGCTATATCTGCACAATAGAGTTCAACAACAGAGTTTTATATGATAATGTGTAATCTTTATTTCGTTGCTCTAAGAGTACTAAAATCTCTTCTTCTATATGTGGTTAATCCTTATTCTAGGTGCACTGAAGCTCTACCTTTTACCAAAACTTGAAATCTGAATAGACTGATATGACTTAGGTTCTTTTCAAACTTCTTGTAGTTGATTATGAATGGATAATAAACTTTATAGCATGTTAGCGGATTACATAAAAAGTTCTTAAATAAATATATATATATATATATATATATATATATATATATATATATATGTATGTATGTATGTATGTATGTATGTATATTCATCTATGTATGGAACTAAGTTATTGGTGAACACAAGAATTTAAACACACATGTAATTAACCTTTGAATAAGAATCATATTCACAACTTTTTTGTCCTATATTTATTATATGCATTATTACATTATATGGATTATATTTATGTTATACTACATAATTTCTATATTAGGAAATGAGTACAAGTATGAATGAACGAAGGGAATCTTATGCAACTGTTATATAAGACCGTATGCCTTGTAAATTATTGAATATTTAGTATTGCATATCAACCAGTGAATTTATGTTTTTGTAAATAAGTGATGTTTCTTTAGATTACTTTATACCATTCTAAATAATTTATAAATTCTATCTTATGACCATTTCTTTGTGATTAGTTGATAATCATCTAAACTCTAATATATCATTTATGCTTACATGAATTGATAAATACTTTCTATATTATGATGCAAACATGCGTAATGGATCAGTATATAGATACCTCCTTTGGTAGAATTGATATTAATCTCATGCGAGGTCCACACAAGTGATTTTCCCTTTATATGATTGCTAACAGTTTATTTTGGCTTTTTACCCATTTGTCAGGCTTTTAAGCCATCTATTTTTAGCGATTCTAAATAGCTTTTGCGTGACATTCATTATCATGATCATTTGTTTATGTACCTATGCATGCTTGTATGTTTACTGTACTTTTATTTTGATGCTTTTTTCTGATATTATTAAATCTTTGAGATGATTGTCATGAACAACTCCTAGGGGTATGATGCAATACTATTTACAATTTGGTGGTCTCATGCTTTAGCATTTTATATATATATATATATATATATATATATATATATATATATATATATATATATATATATATATGGTGCTACATTTTACTTACCCTTACTTACTTATATTTTAGGCTAAACTAAAGAATTAATCCCTGTATTTAGGAAGTTATTCACTTTGGTTCTTAAACTTTAAAAAGTTATAAAAATAATCATGTTTGTAATACTTTGATCCCTACCATTAAGCAATGAAGATGCCATTTATTTTTATCATATATGGAAGCATTCGTAGCGGCGTACGTAGCATTCAAATAGCAAAAATAAATTTAAAATCAATAACTAACCAGTTAACCCATTATTTAATAATATAAAAAAATTATAAAAAAAAAAAAATAATCCTTCCATCCTGATTTACTCTAGGGGTAGCGCAGCGGGTACGTAAGCACTCACGAGTTTGGACAAATCAGGGCGAAGGGAGATTATTTTTATTTTTTTAATATTTTTTAAATAATTAAATAACGGGTTAATGGGTTAATTATGGATTTTAAATTTATTTTTATAACTTGGATGCTACATGTGCTACTACGTATGCGGCAACATAGGATAAAAATAAACAGTGTCTTCTCTATTTAATGGTAAGGATCAAAGTGATACAAAACAAAAGGTTTAAAATTATTTTTATAATTTTTTAAAATTCAAGGATCAAAGTGATATAACCCCTTAAGTACATGGTTAATTCTGAAGTTTAGCTTATATTTTATTATCTATTTATTAGGTATGATCTCACTCTTTATGATTATTTTTCATGTTTGACCTTTAATCTAATATATGAGTCGCATTCCTTCGAAGAAATCCTTTTCGGTTTGAGTAGGCTTAATATCTCGAATCTTCTAGGCTATGGTGACTAAACTGAGGATATTTCTCATCGTTTTAAAGAAATATTTTTTGGTCAGGGTAGGCTGAGTATATTCGCATCTTCTAAGCTAAAATGATTAAGCCAAGAATATTTCTTTTTATGTATCTCTTGGTTGTATGTTGTATACAGAGAATGCCGTAGTTATCAGATAAAACGATTTTCATATATACTTATGATCTGACTTAATAATTATGGTTGTTATGGATATGTATATAACATTTTTGTGCAAACACCTTTTTTAATAGCTATACTCCTCATGAATGCAAGTAATTCTATTTTGATATTGAATATGGTTATCAAGTTATTTAAGCGTCTACATGGGCCAAGATATATAAGTCTCAATCATTTTGATTCCACCGATCATGAACATTTGATTAATTTAGGTTACGTATAAAGCGTAAATAACTTTTCTTCGTAAAAACAGCCCGCTCTATGAGCTTTAGGTAGTGTTTGATTCATAAAAAATTATTTTTGGATAAATATATGATAATATTTATCCAAAAATAGTTCAAAATAATCATTTTTTTAAAATAATAATTTGCATCAACTGAATAACTCTAGTTATTTCTGAATTTTAAAAAATAAGTATAAAAATAATCTATTAAATATAAATTATTTTTTTAATTAATTTTTTAAACTATTTTTTTAATTATAATTTTTAAAAATAAAAAAAATTTTTAAATATCTTTTTATTCCCGTATCAAACAGTCTGAATAGATGCGCGGGCCACACAATCGGCTTCATTTTTTGGTACTTTCACGTGACTGCGAAGCCTTTTCGTCCCGTTTATTTTGTTAAAAACACTCGTACTTCTGGCTACCGCCCGTGCGTGCGGGGTCCACACATCCTTGTTGGTCGCGAGTCGGTGGTGGCAGTTACAAGTAAACAAATCCTCAACTCATGTTTTTATTCAATAGACGGAAAGTTGGACGGACTCCAAATGCACCATCACAATAGCTTTTACTTTCACTTCGTGTCACATCCAATAAATAAAAAGTTTCAATATAGATTTATTGCCTCGAGATTCCAAAAGTCAATAACTTTACAATTTCACACAGACAAATATATTTTAAAAAATAAAATAAAAAATAAAAAAATCAGTTAAGTAAAAGCTTCTCCCCCGCATTTCATTTCAAGGGGGACATAAGATTGAAAAATCGATACAATTTGCAATCCATGCCCAGCTAATCTGTTCATGATCCTAAGTCATTTTTCGCTATCATTCATAAAACTATATCATCAATAATATATACTCTTTTTTTCGATGCAGAATTTCAAGAAAAGTCTTCTTTCGATCTGACATGAAATTATTTTCTCTAAAGAACATTATCCTAAGACACCATAAAAAGAAGAAGACATAAGACAAATTTCATATGCATCGACAGTTAGAAGTCTAATGTATGCTATGCTATATACTAGACCAATATCTGCTATGCATGAGAGTTGTTAGTCGGTTCCAATCAAACCCTGGGATAGAGCACTGGGTGGCAATAAAGTACATTCTCAAGTATCTTCCGATTATGTATTTAGGTAGAGACCTGAATCCCTTAGAATATACTGATTCTGATTTTCAATCAGATAAAGATTCTCGAAGGTCGATATCTGGATCAGTGTTCATACTTGGTGGTGCAGCAGTTGTTTAAAGAAGTATCAAATAATCTAGCATTGTTGATTCTACTATGAAAGTTGAGTACATAGCGGCTTGTGAAGTAGCTAAAGAATCAATTTGGCTTAAAAAGTTATATACTGACTTGGAAGTTGTTCCAGGAATGGATATGCCATTAACATTATTCTGTGATAATAGTGGTGTTGTGGCTAATTCAAGAGAATCCAGAAGCCATAAAAGGGGCAAGCATATCGAGAGAAAATACCATCTTATCAGAGAGATCGTGCATCGAGGTGATGTCAATGTTATGAAGATAGCATTGAAATAAAATCTGGTTGATCCGTTCACAAAAATGCTGCATGAGAAGACATTCAACAAATATCTTATGAGAATGGGATTAAAAGATATGTCACATCTGCTTTAGAGCAAGTGGGAGATTGTTAGGAACAATGCTCTTAAATTAGATGTATTTATACTTTTAATTTTCTGAATTAATAAAAGAAGCATTTTTCTTCAATCTTACCTCGTTTATATGAAAGATAAATGTTTATATAAAAATTTAAAAAATATTATGAGGCTATAATTTTAATATAATGCATACAAGAGGATTAAAATTATAACTAATATATTTAAACAAATCCATGATTAATAAAAATATGGATCTTTTATCGCTAATCACTAATACGGTCCATGAACATTATGAATGTGACAATCTTATCCGGATTGTTGTATAGAGACACTTAGTGAAGGTATTATATATAATAAGATTATATAGGACTTGGATCGACATAATTTGAATCTTTATTTAAGACCATTATAAAGAATTCAACTTATGTCACAAGATGATCACATATAAATCAACCTTAATCATGATTTAATCACAGACTCCTTGATTATGCTATTGGATCTTTTGATTTGTTTGTTAAAGCTCATTTGATGTTGGGCCCAATACTTACATCTTGGAGGTTTAATAACACATTGGGCTGGAAATGTGATTTAAAGATATGGAATCCTTTTGAAAAGAATCTTCAAATTAGTTTCCTAGCTAAACAATTATGCACGCAATTTATGATCCGATCATAAATTAACTATTTAACTAGTGAATCAATAGTACTTAAGGAACAAGAGATAATTAGAGGAGTACAACGGTTATTTCACCTAGCTCTAATTATGAACTAATTATGGAGGGTTGAATTACATATAATGATTATATCAGTGGATGACTCAAGTTAATCTATAATTTTCAAAAGTGTATTTTTAAGTTTTTAGCGGAATAACTTCGAGATTAATAAACTGAATAAATAATTAAAAAGTTTTAATTGAGTTTATTCAAGTTTATTGAAGTTTAAAATTATGGGTTCATAGTCCCCACACCATCTTAGGTTAATCGCATCGAATACTCTTGGATTGAATAATTAATATAATTAATTATCTATTTTTAAAATAAAATATTTATTAAAATTTTATAATAAAGAGTCTATTATGAAGATAAATAATCAATTGATTGATTATTTTTTTATATTTATTTTGCTAAAATAAATTGATTATTGATAAAATAAAATTATGTTTAGACACATTGTTCATATAAAGATCGATATAAATGATTGCACATAAGTTTTATTGTGGAACATCACACAAGAATATTTTGCTCTTCGAGTGGCGCATATTATGAGTTGATGAAGAGAGAAAAATTTTAATTTTTAATATTTTTAATAATATGATTATTAAAAATATTAAAAATAAAATAATAAATTTAATTTACTAGATATTTAAAATTAATAATATCTAAAATTATTAAATAAGATTTGATAATTTAGATATTATTATATTTAATTTAAATATTATTTATAAATTAGTTGTAAATAAGAAAATACTTTTTTCTTGATATGATCAAGGAGTTGATGTACATGTGAGAATTATTCTCATACGGTCAAAATAGGTTGTAACATAAATTTTATCTAAATTAAATTAAATTAAAATATTTTTTTTCTAATTCATCTAGAGCCTATAAATAAGGCATATGATGGACTTTCAGAATATATGAAAAATGAAAGAGAGTTTCTCTCTTCCTTTTCTCCCTTATTTTGTGCACCAAAAGTTGTGAGATAAATAGAGAAAATAAGAGTTAGCACACTCATAATTCGATACCGATCCTGAGAAAGGTGAGGAAGGCTTTGGTTTTCATTTTATGTTACAGGTCTTTTATGAAGTACTTTGGCCCGTAAACTCTGTAGGGAAAAATAACCTCCGAGGCATGCATATTTTAAAATTTGATAACAATTATCAATGCAAAAACTTAAAGATTAAATATTAATCTATGTAACAGCATCAAGATCATATCTTTGCCTTATACTATAGGATCATTTGATCTAAATTATGTATATAAATAAAATTATCAAGATCATATCTTGATCTTCAAGATAAGAAGTCATACTACCTATCCTGAAGCCTGCCTTATGATCTAAGGATCATATCACTTACCTTAAGAATAGTTGGTAAATTCTTTGTGCTCTGTAGCCGTTCAATCGGCCGGCCTCTAGTATCGTCCATGTGAAGTCCCTGAATGATCGGATTCCTAGGACTGCTAGCTCGCGAAAAAATAACTTTGCTGATCTTGAATCCTCCCACTTGAATCTTTCTCCAAGATCCACCAAACTTTTGCTAACACCAGAATCATACCAGGATTTCTGTTCTAACTCTTTAGAATTTCAATCCATAACAAATCATGTTTGTAATATTGTGAAGAATATCCTCTAATTTATAGGCTCAATTCAGCCTTTAGCCTATTGAATTCTAACACTTAGAATTCTGCCGTTCGGTGAAAACAAAAGAGACGCAACGTTTGGTTAATTCCAACATTCGGTGTAAACCTATGAATTCTAACACTTAGAATTCCAATGTTTTGTTAATTCCAATACGTTCGATGAAAACCAAAGAGATGTGAATTCTAACACTTAGAATTTCATCGTGTGGTTGATTCAAAGAGGTACATTAATTCCATATAAATTCTAACACTTAGTTCAAACGGAAACCATTTGGAGAAGATTAAGGTTATGCATTAAATTCTACATGAGAATTTAATCTCTCATGATGTGAGATCGTCATGCGAGAAAACTTTTTTCACACATGGGGTTTGGGTTTTAGTTTAAGCTGATTTGAATTTATTGGATTGAACCTACATAGATCATGGTCTTAGTCCAAATCAAATTTGGCTAATCCTGAATCTATTTTATCCAAATCAAGTTTAATTTCAAATCAATATTTGAAATTGATTAGTCCTTCTAATAGACTTAAACCTAATTAAATCTATTCACTTGTACTTAACCCAATTGAAATAATTCAATCAATCAAATTGATTAATTAAATCATAAACGATTCTCAATCATTGATCAGCAAATAGATCATCCTAGGAAACTTCTATGCGTGACTCTCTAGGTTCGAACCTAAGCCGGTAGCATAGAAATAACTTTCTATACTAATCGATGTGCCCATCTAGCAATAGAACCCAACGTCCGGATAGATCGAAGAGTTGCCAAGCATACTCGAAGAACCCTAAGAAATAGTTACCGTATAATTCATTCTTTGACCACAAATGCTAAAGATGGCTTAAGAGCCTGTCAACTCTAAACAACAAATCTATAAAGTGATTTCAACTTTAGTGATCATATGACCTTCACATGAAGTGTCTTGGCCAAGGTCTTGCTAAATTGAAATACAAGCATTTCTACTTTTAACATGATAGGTCAAATTCCATCTTGATCCACAACTGACTACCACAAGTACTTGACTGCACCCAGTAACCTTTCGTAGCTGGATTAAAAATTCAGGTGGTCCGGCACCTAAGTACAATGAGTTTCTTGCAAATCACGATTGTGATCCTTAGGTCTAAAGGATACTTATACCCATATCTTCTTGGATTAACTCTTGACAGCAGAGTATTCGAAAATGAGTCACGTTCGATGAAATGTACTCCTACACTTTTACCTGTATATTATACCAGTATCTCTATACTCTTTGGTTAAGAGGAAAACCAACAAATATGATATACAACGTTTTATAATTGATAGTACTATGGTCCTGTCATAGTATATCATTTGGTCGCGAACTCTTTTGAGCACCTTCAAGATAAATCCTCCTTTATCGTGAAGGAAGATCCTGAGAGCTTCATTACTATTAGAAGTTTTAAGATGTTCTTGTAATGAATAAACTGCCAAATAATATTTATTAATATATTAATTTATATGTAATTTACATTAGCATAATCATCAATTGATTGGCTTTAGGATACAATTCCCAACAAACTCTACCGTGGAATTCTTTCTTAATAGCTTCGAATCTGGTAGTAGGGTACGTCTGCTTCTTCGATACCTTACACATCGATATATTTTATGTTTAGAAAAATTATATGATAATTTTTCTTTTTGATATGACAATATTAATTTTATGCATATTAAACGATCTGTATGCTTTCGCTACATATATATATATATATATATATATATATAATATATATATATATATATATATATATATATATATATTGAATTCCAACACTTTCTTCATTAGCCAACTAGCATTTGAAAACTGGTCAACCAGTTTTGGGAATTAGCCGACTGATTTTTTGAAGCTTTCGATTTTCACTTCTGAAATGTTTTGGATGAAAATTGGATGGCCAACTTCATGGATTGGATGACCAATTTTGTGTAGCCTTTGGTTTGTGCTCCCTGGCTTCATGAGTTGGGCTTCCAACTCTTTCTTCTGGCTGACCGGCTTCATGAGTTGGGCTTCCAATTCTTTCTCTGGCTGACTGGCTCCATGAGTTAGACTTCCAATTCTTTCTTTTGGGTGACTAGGTTCTGGAGTTAGGCAACCGGCCCTTGGCCTTGGACGGCTGACTCTTGAATATGGGCTTCTAAGGTCTACATGCTGTCATTCTCTCTCTCGTTCTATCTCTCGCAACGGTTTTATAATGGCTATTTTTTGGTATATATATAGCTCACTTAATCAGTGTTTTGCAAGACATTTAGAAGTAAAAGATAGAGAAGAAATTGTGTGAAAAATAAAGTAAAAATCTTGTTAAAAATCTTTTTTAAGGAGTTGTTGTAAAAAAAGAGGGTAGTTGTTAAGCTTTCATTTGAGAATCATTATAAGAGTTATTGGAGTGTTTATTCAAATAGTTGAGAGCATTTAAAGAAGAGATCCTGTGCATTCAAGAGATTACAAGGAGAAGTTTCAAATTTATTGAAACTATATTCAAAGCTCCAATAACCACAAGAATGCTTCATTCATTCCTCAAAGCTCATCCCAAGGAAGAAGCCAGAATCTTCAGAATTTGTAAAGTGATATTTCATGTTTTATTTGCTAATTTCTAGGAGCTTATTGTATAAACTTAATATTATTGTGCTTTGAGATTGTGTTTCACGATTGTGAAACTTGTAAGGGTAGAGGTCTACTCTTGTATGATTGTAAGGTCCTATTGTACCCATAAATATGAAGGCTAGCCCGAAAAGCTAGTGTATAAGGTTCCCTTGTACTCATAGATAAGAAGACTAGCTTGAAAGGCTAGAGTGTAATGCTTGCTTGTGCCCGTAAACAAGTTTGCTAGCCAGGTCAGCTAGTGGTGTTAGTGAAATTCCTAAGGAATTCTTGGGAGTGGATGTAGGTGCTAGGTTTGGCACCGAACCACTATAAATCTTTTGTGTTTGGTGTGCTATTTTCTATGATTGATTGCATATTATCTACACCACACTATACTTGATTTATTTGTGAAAAATTTTTAAGTGCATATACTGTTAGTCTATTAATTTTTTAAAGAACTAATTCATCCCCCTCTTGGTTTACTATATCTAGGCAACAGAGTTCAACCACAGTTTTATATGATAATGTGTAATCTTTATTTCGATGCTCTAATAGTACTAAAATCTCTTCTTCTATATGTGGTTAATCCTTATTCAAGGTGCACTAAGCTCTACATTTTACTAAAACTTGAAATTGAATAGACTGATATGACTTAGGTTCTTTTCAAACTTATAGTTGTTGATTTTGAATGTATATAACCTTTATAGCATGCTAGCGAATTACAAAATAAGTTCTTAAATTATATTATGTGTGTGTGTGTGTGTGTGTGTGTGTGTGTGTGTATTCATCTATGTATGGAACTAAAGTTATTGGTGAACACAAGAATTTAAACACACACATGTAATTAACCTTGAATAAGATCTTTTCACAACTTTTTTTGTCCTATATTTATTATATGCATTATTACATTATATGGATTATATTTATGTTATACTACATTATTTTTATATTAGGAAATGATACAAGTATGAATGAACGAAGTGAATCTTATGCAAGTGTTATATAAGACCGTATGCCTTGTAAATTATTGAATATTTAGTATGCATATCAACCAGTGAACTTATGTTTTTGTAAATAAGTGATGTTTCTTATGATTACTTTATCCCATTCTAAATAATTTATAAATTCCTTCTTATGACTGTATCTTTGTGATTAGTTGATAATCATCTAAACTCTATTGTATCATTTATGCTTACATGAATTGATAAATACTTTCTATATTATGATGCGATACATGCGTAATGGATCAGTATCTAAATACCTACTTTGGTAGAGTTGTTATTAATCTCATGCGAGGTCCACACAAGTGATTTTCCCTTTATATGATTGCTAACGGTTTATTTTGGCTTTTTACCCATTTGTCGGGCTTTTAAGCCATCTATTTTTAGCGATTCTAAATAGCTTTTGCCTGACATTCAGTATCTTGATCATTTGTTTATGTACCTATGCATNGCTTACATGAATTGATAAATACTTTCTATATTATGATGCGATACATGCGTAATGGATCAGTAGCTAGATACCTCTTTTGGTAGAGTTGATATTAATCTCATGCGAGGTCCACACAAGTGATATTCCCTTTATATGATTGCTAACAGTTTATTTTGGCTTTTTACCCATTTGTCGGGCTTTTAAGCCATCTATTTTTAGCAATTCTAAATAGCTTTTGCCTGACATTCAGGATCGTGATCATTTGTTTATGTACCCATGCATGCTTGTATGTTTACATGTATTTTTATTTTGATGCTTTTTTCTAATATTATTAAATCTTTGAGATGATTGTCATGAACAACTCCTAGGGGTATGATGCAATACTGTTTACAATTTGGTGGTCTCATGCTTTAGCATTTATACTATATATATATATATATATATATATATATATATATATATATATATATATATATATATTTATATATATATATATATATATAATGGTGCTACATTTTACTTACCCTTACTTATATTTAGGCTAAACTAAAGAATTAACCCCTATAATTAGGGAGCTGTATCACTTTGGTCCTTAAACTTTAAAAAGTTGTAAAAATAATCCTAAACTTTTGTTTTTATCACTTTGATCCATACCGTTAAATAATGAAGCCGTTATTTATTTTATCATATATGGCAACATTCATAGCGGCATACGTAGCATCCAAATAGCAAAATAAATTTAAAATCCATAACTAACCAGTTACTCGTTATTTAATAATTTTAAAAAATTATAAAAAAAATAAAAATAATCTTCTTCCATCCTGATTTGCTCTAGGAGGAGCGCAGCGAGTACGTGAGCACTCATGAGTTAGGACAAATCAGGGCGAAGAGAGATTATTTTTATTTTTTTTAATATTTTTTAAATAATTAAATAATGGGTTAATGGGTTAATTATGGATTTCAAATTTATTTTTACAACTTGGATGCCACATGTGCTACTACGTATGCTACCACATAGGATAAAAATAAACGGCGTCTTCTCTATTTAACAGTAAGGATCAAAGTGATACAAAACAGAAAGTTTAGAATTATTTTTATAACTTTTTAAAATTCAAGAACCAAAGTGATATAACCTCTAAGTACATAGGTTAATTCTGCATTTTAGCTTATATTTTATTATCTATTTATTAGGTATGATCTCACTTTTTGTGATTTTTTTTCACGTCTCACCTTTAATCTGATATATAAGTCACATTCCTTCGAAGAAGTCCTTTTCAGCTTGAGTAGGCTTAATTAATATCTCGAATCTTCTAGGCTATGGTGACTAAACTGAGGATATTTCTCATCGTTTTTTAAAGAAATATTTTTTGGTCAGGGTAGGCTGAGTATATTCGCATTTCAGCTCAAATGATTAAGCCAAGAATATTTCTTTTTATGTATTTCTTGGTTTGTATGTTGTATACAGAGAACACCGTAGTTATCAGATAAAACGATTTTCATATGTACTTATGATCTGACTTAATAATTATGATTCTTATGGATATGTATATAACATTTTTGTGCAAACACCTTTTTTTAATATATAGCTATACTCCTCATGAATTCCAGTAATTCTATTTTGATATTGAATATGGTTACCAAGTTATTTAAGCATCTACATGGGCCAAGATATATAAGCCTCAATCATTTTGATTCCCACACCGATCATGAACATTTGATTAATTTAGATTACAATAATACCGTAATGAAATAGTTGAGAGGCAAACCATCTCACACCTATAAAGCGTAAATAACTTTTCTTCGTAAAATTAATCAGCTCTATGAGCTTTAGGTAGTGTTTGATTCATAAAAAGTTATTTTTGGATAGATGTACGTGATAGTATTTATTCAGAAGAATAACTCTCTTTTTTAAAATAACAATTTGCTATCAATGAATAACTTCAGGAAGGATAAGTTTTAAAAAATAACTTATTAAATATAGATTAGTTTTTAATTAATTTTTTTAAAATTATAATTTTTAAAAATAAAAAAAATCCTTGAATATTCTCTTATCCCGTATTAAACAGTCTTAATAGATGCGCGGGCCACACAATCGGCTTCATTTTTTGGTACTTTTCATGTGACTGCGAAGCCTTTTCGTCTCGTTTATTTTGTTAAAAACACTCGTACTTCTGCCTACTGCCCGTGCGTGCGGGGTCCACACATCCTTGTCGTGCAGGGTCGCGAGTCGGTGGTGGCAGTGACAAGTAAACAAATCCTCAACTCATGTTTTTGTTCCATGGACGGAAAGTTGGACTACAAATTTTTGTTCCAAAGACGGAAAGTTGGACTACAAATGGCACCATCACAATAGCTTTTACTTTCATTCTTGTGTCACATCCAATAAATAAAAAGTTTCAATATAGATTTATTGCCGCGAGATTCCAAAAGTTCAATATACTTTACAATTTCACACAAACAAATATATTTAAAAAATAAAATATAATAAAATAAAAATCAGTTAAGTAAAACTTCTCCCCCGCATTCCATTTCAAGGGGGACATGAGATTGAAAATCTCGATACAATTTGTAATCCATGCCCAGCTCGTCTGTTCATGATCCTAAATCATTTTTTGTTATCATTTATAAAAATATTGCTGAGGTTTAGTCCTTGATGAATAGCAGTAGAAACAACTTCACTGAAGAAGAAATCTGGGCTTTCATCCGTTGTCAATAATTAGGTATGTAGTTCCCCTTTATTTCTAAAGATTTATTTTAATAAATAAATCTTTTCCTATTCTTAATTTTCTTCTTTGCTGGAATTAATTCCTCTCACGCCTCTTCGTCTTCGAAATTGCACTGTGGAAGCAATTAATTCCTTTATGTCTTCACCTTCTCATGAAGAGAACGCCCAAGCATTCTTGCAATCCATCGTGGAAGTCACGTCTCATGAAAAGAATGCCCCAGCGTTCTTGCAATCCATCGTGGAACCGAACCAAGACGCTCCTTAACCGTGGAACCAAGACGCCTCCACCTGGGATCCTCCCATCCTCTTGCATGGTTTCGTATCCTGGGATCCTCCTCTTGCACGGTTTCGTCCACACAGCTTCGGAAAGCCTCTGTTGATGGAAGAAGGAAGAGGAGAGGAGAGATAGAGAGAGAAAAATTATCTTAGAAGAAAAGAATCTGTTCTCTATTTCTTCAAACCCTAGACCTAGAGTATAAATACATCCACGAAGTGGGCCAGGACCAGACTCAACAAAAACTCCCATGGACTAATCCAATGAGATTAAACTAATCCCCAAGACCGTGTACACCCATGACTTGATTTAATCTCAACGACTCAAACCCAGCCCAATACAAGTTAGCCCCCCTGGCCTTAATAGCACCACACCAGGCCCAATAATCTCCACCTTGGTGCTTTCAAGGCCTCAGCATGTCCGCCGTGTCCATCAGTTGTAATCCCTACCAAAACTGTCCCGTAAAAGAACCTTGGTCAGTGCATTACTGGATTCTTGATGTGTACCTTCACCAGCTCCACTCCAACTTCTTCTGCCAACTCTCTGTAGTCGAAGCCTTCCGAAAGTATCCTCTGGCCACTAGTCCTGCTTTGTCCACGTGCCAATCTTGTAGAGAGACTGCATCTCCTCTGCCATAGCCTGCATCTTCTGCCATAGCTTGGACCCACCTATCTCTATCCGGGATGTTTGGCTCTCCACAGCCTCCTCATAGGTGTAAGGGTCTCCATTCAATGTCACCAGAGCAAATGACACCGAATCCTCGAAGCCGTATTGAACTGGTGGTCGCACGTTCCTCCTGAGCCTGTGCAGTGCAATCCTAGTATCAGTCACCTGTTCAGCTGCATCCTCCTGAGTCTTCTGCTCAGCTGCATCTTGTTGAACTTTCTAGCTTTTGACCCCTCTATCAGTCCTCTCCACCTGAATCTTAAATCCTCCTGGTCCACTAGCAAATGGCACGACTGTGTAGGAAGTCATCTAACTAGTGTTACCGTGTTCCACCTCCTGTAGTCCCTGCTGTGCATATGTACCATCTCTGCTCTGAAGGATCGAGCTCTCATCGAAGGTCACATCCCTGCTGATGACAACCTTCTTCTCCAAGGGGTCCCATAGCCGATACCCCTTGATTCCATGCGGGTAGCCCAGAAATACCATCTTCTTAGACCTGGCGTCCAACTTACTCCGCTCCCCAGCACCAACATGCACATATACCGTGCATCCAAACACCTTCAGATGGTTCAGGTTTGTCTTTTCTCCAGACCATATCTCCTCTAGAATGCCTCCATCCAATCTGGTGTGCGGTGACCGATTGACCAAGTAGCTAGCTGCACCTATTGCGTCAACCCAGAATATCTTTGGAAGCCCTGCCTGCAGCCTCAAGTACCTTGCTTTTTCCAACAGTGTTCTGTTTATCCTCTCAGCCACCCCTTCCTATTGAGAAGTTCCCATCACCGAGAAGTGCCTTTTGATGCCCCACTTCTCAAGAAATCTCTGAAACTTCCTGCTGGTATATTCCCCGCCACTATCTAATCTCAGACACTTCACACTCCTACCTTGCTCCTTCTCCACCTCAGCCTTCCAGATTCTGAATTTGGTGAAGACCTCTAATTTCTCCTTCATGAAGTAGATCCACTGCTTTCCTAAGAAATCATCTATCAAGGTAAAGAAGTATCTAGCCTCATTCCTTGCATAAACCGGGGCTGGTCCCCAGACATCCATGTGTACTAACTCTAGGGGTTCTACACTCCTAACTATGCTGACCAAGAACTGCACATTCCTCTGCTTCCCCATCTGACATGGCTCACAGATCTCCATAACTCCACCACTCAGGTCCGGAAGTATTCCTCTCTTGCTCAGTTCTTTTATCCCCCCGTCTCCCATATGGCCTAGGCGGTAATGCCATATCCTGTACACATCCCGAGGATCCTATTCCACAAATGCTACCTTAGATTTTTCTATCACCACAGAGCCCTCCAACTTGTATAGGTTGTTCTCCAGCCTTCTCCCTCTCATCACCACCATAGCTCCATTGAAGATGTTCAAAACTTCACTCCTGGCATGACTGCTGAAGCTTATCCAGTCTGCTCCAAGTACCCAGTGACACCATATTTTTCTTGAGTTCTGGAACATGCTTCACGCTGGTAAGAGTAGCACCATGTCATCAAACATCCTCACCTTTACTGTACAAATCTCTTCCACCTTGCAAGGGTGATCATCTCCAAGAGTCACACACTCCTCATCAACCTCTGTGTAAATGCTGAACCACGACCGGTTGGAAGTGTAATGATGAAAACAGACTGAATCCAAGGTCCCCATCTCTGTGCTGTGATTGTGACCATCTGATACCATCAAGAGATCATCCTCCACCTCCTATCCTACAACTGTACTCATAGACTCGGATCCTCCCTTTTCTCCCTTTTTCAACTTAGGACAATCCCTTTTAAAATATCCTACCTCACCACACTTGTAGCACTTAGCCTTCTTGGACTGTAACCGTCTCCTAGGCCTGCTCCTGTCCTTGCCTCTGCCTGACCTTTCCCCAACTGATAGACCCTCCTTGGGAACAACTTCCTTGGTCATCCTCTCCCTCTGCTCATTCATCCGAAGCACCGAGACAATATCTTCATAGAATAATGTCTCCTTCCTGTAGAACAACGTCGTGACCAATGAGTCATGTGATGTAGGCAGCGAACACAATAGCAAAAGTACCTTATCTTCCTCCTCCATCTTGACCCCGACATTCAGCAATTCATTGCTTACCTGGTTGAACACCTGGATGTGGCCCAGCACATCTCCACCTTCTGACATCCGAAGGCTGTAGAGGTGCTTCTTCAATATCAACTTGTTGCACATATTCTTCCCATATAGAGGGCTTGCAACTTTGACCAGAGTCCCTTCGGGGTCTTCTCCTCCAGCACTGAATAAAGGACTAAATCCGCTAGACATCCCCTGATCATTGAACATGCCTTTTTCTCCAACAATATCCACTGCTTATCTGTCATCCCACTTGGCCTTTCCTCCAAAGCTAGATCTAAACCTTGCTGCACAAGATCATCTATCCGGACTTTCCACATGGAGAAACTTTCCTTCCCATCAAACTTTTTAAAATATATTTTTATGCTACTACCAATGGCTCGATCTCAACCAAAAAAATAGCACAAAAATAAATTTTAGAAAATTAAGAAGTACCTTGATGGACCTTGTTGAAATTCAACCCTTTGAAGATCTCCAAATTCAGTCCTTTAAGATCTCCAAACAACTTCTTGTTGTTTCTGAACCAATCAGGCTCGTTCCCAAACCAGGCTATAAGATCTCCAAACAACTTCTTCTTGTTTCTAATTTCTGAACCTGGCTCTGATACCACTTGTTGGGGTTTAGTCTTTGATGAACAGTAGTGGGAACAACCTCACGGGAGAAGAAACCTAGGCTTTCATCCGTTGTCAACAATTAAGTGTGTAGTCTTCTGATCCAAGATTCAAGATTGGTATAGCGGTAAAGCCTTGACTCTTGAACTTCTTGATCCTTGTTGAAAACTCCACAGCCCCTTTATTCCTAAAGATTTATTTTAATAAATAAATCTTTTTCTTGATTTTCTTCTTTGTTAGAATTAATTCCTCCCACGCCTCTTCGTCTTCGGAATTGATTCGCAATTAATTCCTTTATGTCTTCACCGTGGAAGTCATGTCTCATGAAGAGAACGCCCTAGCGTTCTTGCAATCCACCGTGGAACCGAACCAAGACGCCTCCACTTGGGATCATCCCACGGTTTTATCCTAGGATCCTCCTCTTGCACGGTTTCGTCCATACAGCTTCCTCCCACCGTTTCGTCCTAGGATCCTTCTCTTGCACACAGATTCTGGAAGCCTCCGTTGATGGAAGAAGGAAGAGGGAGAAGAGAAGATAGAGAGAGAAAAAATTATCTTGGAAGAAAAGAATCTATTTTCTATTCCTTCAAATCCTAGACCTAGAGTTTAAATACATCCACGAAGTGGGCCAAGCTCAGACTCAACAAAAACTTCCATGGACTAACCCAATGAGATTAAACTAATCCATAAGCCCGTGTACACCCGTGACTTAATCTCAACCCTTGGACTCAAACCCAGCTCAATACAAATTAGTCCCCCTAGACCTTGATAGCACCACACCAGGCCCAACAAATATCATCATATATATATATATATATATATATATATATATATATATATATATATATATATATATATATATATCCTTATTCGTTCTCAACTCCGTCGATCTCGTAAGATGCAATGGTTATAATGTAGAGATTAATTCTATCATGACCTCATACTTCTTCCTCTTCTCCACCCATTTCATAAGATCCAATAGCAATGGTGTCAAGATCAAGGCCATGAAACGAGTTGCAAACTTCCCTATATCATGCCCCCTCTATTTTTTAAAATTAAATTTTATATTTATAAAAGATATGACATGGTTAATTCATGCTAGCAAATCAACTCATTCAAAGAGACAAGTTTCGATAGTATATTTGAAAGAAATAACATTTCTCAAACTGAGGTGCAGTTTCATAGTTGTTTGTTTGATATACGTGTCCAACCATGATACTAAGTGACATATTTCTGTTAGAAAAATAATAAAAGATATGTGTCATTTTTTAAATAAAAAACTTGATGCGAATACATCTAAATTTCATCCTTTGTTAGCTGTTCTTCATTTATTAGATAGTGCTTGGATTATGACTATAATATATTGTTATTTATTGACCACTTGCCTTCTCTTGGACCTTAGATTACTGGTTACTGTAATATATATATATACTTTTTGCATTATCAATATTTTTTACTTTTAAAATTAAAATATAAAATATACTTATTATATTTATGATTTTACAAATATAAGTATATTTGGTATACTAATTATTTTAAAATATAAATATAATAATAGAGATTAAGATAATGACCATAATGATGTTAGAGATGGCAAAAGCCATAGTGATCACTATGTTAGTGATGATGACAATAATGATGAAGCTTTTCATGATGCAGTAGCACTAGTAGTAATAATGATGGTAATATCAATATAGTATAAATGCCAACGATGGCTTTAATAATAGAGGGATTATGGCAACAATAGTTATGATAAAGTAGAGAAAGATAATAGTGCTCAATTAATATAGTAAAAAAAAGTATAAATAGTTTCAAAAAATATGAGTTTTTATTTTTAAAATAGATAAATTTTTTTTACTTTCATTTTTTAAAATAATGACAATAATTTAAAAAATAGAAATATAATAGCATCAAAAATATTTGTTTTAGTTTCTATAATTTTAGTTTTAAAATAAAACTTAAGAAAAAAAGTGGTGCCAAATAGGTTTTAAATTTATTATTTTATTTAAGAAGTAGTCTAGAGTAAAGAGGTTATTTTCATTACAGAAAAATTTAAGAAATAAAGTGGTGCCAAATAGGTTTTGAATAAGGCCTGTTATTCTTATAGAACCAAAGATTGCTATTTTAGTTTTTGTTATTAGAACTTTATATAATTAGAAATTAAAACTTGTAATGACTGTTATAATATCAAAATGGCTGTTATTTAAAACCATATAGAACATCTTAATTGGTTGAATGAAACGAAACATGTTTTGGAAACACAAGGAAAAACATAATTTTAAGTAGTATATATTGAATTGGGATAGTATGGAAACAAAATTGATGAACAATAATATATATATATTGCATGGCAGGAAAAATGAGAGGCAGACCGGCCACCTAACACCTGTGGAGGTGAAAATAACCTCCTTCTTAGAAGCCACCGGCTTTGGGAGCTTTAGATGTGGTCCAAATAATTTTGGCCTCATTTTTTCATACTTTCATGTGACTACGAAGCCTTCTTGTCTCGTTTATTATGTTGAAAACACTCAAAACTTCAGTCCATTGCCCAGGTGGAGTCCACATGCCATCCTTGTCTTGCAGTGCCGTGGGTTGCTTGTAAGGTGCTCATGGTAAACAAATCCTCAAATCGCTTTCCATTCAGTGGACGGAGAGTTAGACAAATAGCACCATATATACTTGTTGTTACTTCCATATTAAATTAATAATATCCATTCAACGGATGACAGCCGTTATATCTGCCATCACAGCAAATAAACAATTTCAATGAACTTTTATTCTAAAAGTTCAATATACATTGCAATTTTCGCATATAGAAGTATATTTTAAAACCAACAATTTTTTTTTTAAAAAAAAATTCAGTGAAGTAAAATCTTTTGAGCCACGCACTACAAGAAACATGACTTTTGCCTATGATTTTTTTTCGTAGAAAAAGATAGAAAAATCGTAGGAAAAGCCTTTCCCTACGATTTTTAAACTTTTTCCTACGAAAAAAAAAATCGTAGGCAAAGATGCGTCGGGAAAGCCTTTGCCTACGACTTTCAAAATCGTAGGCAAAGATCAGAACTTTTCCCTACGAACTTTTTTCGTAGGAAAAGTTCATATTTCGTAGGGAAAGAGTGGCTAGAATTTGAAATGTAAATTTGAATTTTAAAAACTTTTACCTATGAAGATGAAAAATTGTAGCGAAAAATTTTAAAAAAATATTTTTTTATCCACATCTTTCGGAAAAGTTAGGTAATAATATTTTTAATAATTTCTTTCCCTACGAGAAACCATAAAATCGTAGGAAAAAATCAAAAAAAAAATTTATTCACATCTTTCCCTGCGAAAATTCTTAAAATCGTAGGGAAAAGTTGGCTAATAATTATTTTGAATGATTTCTTTCCCTACGAAATACCCCAAAATCATAGGCAAAAATCAAAAAAATAATTTTTTATCCACATCTTTCCCTACAAAATTTCTTAAAATCATAGGAAAAAGTTAGCTAATAAATTTTTTTAATGATTTCTTTCCCTACGAAAAACCTCAAAATCGTAGGAAAAAATTAAAAAAAATTAATCCACATCTTTCCCTACAATTTTTTTTAAAATCATAGGAAAAAATTGGCTAGTAATAATTTTAATGATTTCTTTCCCCACGAAAAATCCTAAAATCATAGGAAAAAATAATTTTTAATGATTTTTTTAAAAAATATTATTATTTTTAACTATTTTTACATATTTTTTTTTTTCTTTCTACGAAATATATCTAAAATCATATAGAAAAGACATATTTATTTTATTTTAAATTATTTAATATTTTAAGTAGGCATAACATTTGAACGTTAGTAAGCAGAAACTCGGTTGTAGATGCGAACAGTGGTAATTCAGCTCTTGAGCCTCTCCATTTTATACAACCATTACTGCCACCCACAAACATACCAGCAAGAACTGGAAAAGTAATACACTAACTTGCCACCCAGGTTCATTTACTGGGAAGAGTTGCAGAGACCCAATAAGCAACAACCATGAAAGCATAGCGAATATCGCCATCATATATAAATGCCACATGAGGCCCCAAATATAAACAAGCAAATTACTAACTGAAAAATGCATCTTTAATGGTTATAATCCATGAAAACAGAATGAGGTTCCACCTAATATGTCAGTGCAAAATCCAGTAATATAAAAGGTCCTGCAACAAGTGACAAGTAAAGAAAAAGGAAAACAATCTTCACTCCTAGACGGTCAGATAATCGTAATAACTAGAGATTCTATAACAGGTAAACTATGTCAATTGTCCTTCATCACTAACTTCCAAACTCTAGCAGCAAAATGGAGAAAGACTCATAATAAAAATCATAAGCCCTCAGTACACAATATGAATGGTGATCTATAATTCGAAAGAATGACATTCTGATAATCTGCATTCCTCTCAGTTGACTGCAACCTCAGTTGACAAGTAGGTGGGATGGAGAGACTCTTGACCACCTACTTTCTTCTTGGAGACCTTCAGGACTTCAACTGCTTCTTCCACTTTCGCAACCAATGATTCTGGCGACTCCAACAACAAAAGCAATTCAGAATTGTCCATCTCCAACAGCATTCCAGTAATTTTAGCAGCAAGATCAAACTAAACAATACAAAAGAAAACAAGTTAATGCCAGAATTTGAGGCAACATGAATGCTATTCATGAAAACACAAGCCGGATAAAGCATCAAATTATTCATTGAAACAAAGAGCAACAGAACACCACCTTAAGCCTTTCAACCAAGGGGAAGAGGCGTTCACCAACCATCTGTTTTTGCTGCTGTGGTGTAGCAGCAGCAAGCAGGCAGTAGTCCTATTTGTGGGTTGTTTAACATGCATCAACAAATGAATTAAGATTCCAACCAAACTAAGTGATAGCCCAAGCTAAGTGTAACTTGATAGACCTCTGCACAACTAATTTGTCAAATCTATGGGGCAAGGAAAAGAAGAAGGTAGGGAGAGCAAACCCACCTATTGCTGGCCTACATTGCTCAAGAGTGGGGAGAAGAGGAATAGAAGCAGACGCTACAATCCCATTGATATTAGCTGTGGAAGAAATGGGAGAACTTGTAAATTATTTTCCAAAAATTCCTTTGAACAAATTAGAGAGAGGAGTATAGATAGAGAGAGACAACAATGTGAAAAGTTTACCTATTGTTTGCTGGCTTCTCATATGAAGAGTGAGCTGGGGGGCAGAGCTGGAGGCTGCAGACCAAACAAAATACAAAAGAACAAAAATATTAAAGGTTAGCTTGTTCCGGTTCATCATTCCGGCCTCAAGGTTCAATTGGTTAGCAATACACAGACCAAAGGGGAGGAAAAGGATTTAGATTCCGAGCAAAAGCTAAGACAAATGCGGGATAATCCTTAATTAAACAGACAAAATTTCATATTAAAAAAAAACAAGAGATGAACTAATGCGAATCCAAAAAAAAATGATTTTTATAATTTAGAAAAAAAAATGAGGTGAGATTGGAGACCCGGGGGAGATCCTGGGCAGCATCAAGGGCGGACTGGAGCTAGAGAACATCAGCCCGAGAGAGAGGCTTCAAGATGGGGACGTCCTGGACAACAGCAGAGCGCAGGCCTTTAGTCTCGATGGTGATGAACGGTGCGGCATTGTGAGATCCGACGGGGAGCTTCTTGACAAGCTTTATCTGAATGGCAGCCGTGTCATCCCCAGCCTGGGACTGGATCGTGACAGCACTGGGGAGGGCGCGGTGGAGGAGGGCAACGTCGATGGCGAAGGCGATGCGATCGGCGTTCTAACTGGAGATTCGGTAGTCCCGGAAGAGGCAGTCCTTCCTTAATTGGGCGATGGACTAGATGCCATCGCCGCCAAGGAGGTTGTGGAGGAACTGAAGGGTGGATCATCCTCTTTCTACCCTTGGAGCATAGCACGCATTCGACCAGCCCCAAGTCGTGTGGAGATGCGAAAGCGATATGATATCCCTTGCTGAAATTCTGCAGCAGAATTTGGATCTTGATCTTGGTAATCTTCCCAGATTGATTAGCAACTAGGATTTTCTTTGGTTTCTTGCGCCCCAAGATTGTAAGAGAGGGTCGTGGCCTCTCTTCTTCCTCACGTGAACCTTCAGATCTGATCCAAAAATCAAGAGACGCTGCCCAAGAAGAAGGTACTGCTAGGGTTTCTTCCTTCTCCTTCCTTGAGAGAGGCAGCTCCAAGAAGATGGCTAGGGCAGAGATGGCAGCAATAAAATCCTAGAAACCTAGGGCATCTATATGTGAGAAAGAGAGGAGGAAGAGAAGAGATAGCTTATTCTAGGGAGAAAAGGGTTTCTTTCATTCATCTATAATCATCATCGTTACATGACTATATAACCCGTCCCCATTATGGCCACCAAATAAAACTAGCACCACACATGAACCAGTGCCTTATTATATGGATAATAAACCCTAAAAAACTTCCTTGGACCAAACCACACCTTGGGCCCAAACACAACCCAATGATAGACTAGCCCCCTCAAGACCCAACAACCTGGGCCTTAACCCTGTGGAGCCTACAAACCTCCACCCTAGGATTTAAGCTTTGGAGTACCACACCAGGCTCTACAGGAACATGGCATGGTCGGGCGTCAGGTAGACATGACAGATGTGGCCAAGCTTGTCAAGGACCGGGAGAAAGCCTAAGAATGAGAGAGGCAGAGAGGGGAGGTTAGATGTTTGAGGAAATGAAAAAGAGAAGGGGAAGGGATAGCAGGGAGCTCACGCTTGTCGAGGAGGTTGACACCATCATGGGTGATGAAGGCTTTAAACTTCATCTCTTTTTGGCTTCAACTTTGCAGCATCTGTTCGTTGATGGGCAAGGAAGTGGGCTTTTTTCATCGGCGATGACGACGACCTCGCCGGTGGCTGGCTCCTCCCACGCGTTCCAGAGGTGAAAACCAAGGACGACGACAACGGTGACGAAGACAAGGGCAATGGTCGAGAGGGAGAGGAGAAAGAAGAGGAGGAGGGCGAGGAGGTCGTGGAGGAGGCAAGGGCCATACTGGTAGGAGATCGGGGGGTACTGGTTGTCATCGTCGTTGGCGTCCGGCGAGAGGGCGGCGGGGTTGGTGGAGGAGAGGAGGGGCTGGGCGAAAATCGGGAGTTTGGGCAGAGGCGGAAGAGAGGGAGTTAGGGCACAGGTGGAGGAGTTAGGGCAGAGGCGGAAGAGAGGGATTTCGGCAACAGTGACGGAAGTCGGGTGTTAAGTGTTTTTTTTTTCCTCCTTTCCCTGCGATTTAATTAAACTCGTAGGGAAAGACTTATCATGAAAAACTTTTGGCGGATGTTTTTGCCTCCATAAAAAATCAAAAAATTTCGAACCTTTCCCTACGATTTTCACTCTATCGTAGGGAAAGCTCTGGACCTTTTCCTACAATTTCGTTAAAATCGTAGGGAAAAGCTTTTAAGGAAAAATATTTTCAAGTGATTTTGCCTCCAAAATAAAAATAACTTTATTAAAAAAAAAGCTTCTTAAAAGCATTTCTTATTATATAAAAGAAATAAAAAAATAACAATAGTTATCAAATATATTTTTGTTATCAAAATTATAAAAAATAAAATTAATGATGATAATCAACTATATTTTTTATTATAAATTTTAAAAATAAAAATAAAAATTATATTTTTATTTTTAAAAGAAATGACAACCACTTCAAACTACAGTCTTAGATGGATGTTCCATATTCTAACCATATGGACGTCAAGGAAGTTTTACTGAACGGCAGTAATAATAAGCATGCCTAGCCATTTCTATTTTGTTAGCCACTTAGATAATTACAGGCAACATCACTATAAGAAAAAAATAATTGCATATAGAATATGGCCCAACTGGATCCATCCAGATCGATTTCAATTGCAGCATGATCAAAACCAGATCTGAGACCCCACGAAGCTGGATGCTGGGGTTTTGCACCATCGGGCCTTGGAAGCTGGGATTTGGGATGGAGTACTGAGGGATGGGAGGGGCACCCAAGGGCCAGAACAAAGGGGCGAAGGTCGGAATCGACTGAGGTGGCGGTGTCACAACAGTGGGGTTCGGATTGAAGTTGGGGTTAGGATTAGTATTCAAAGGTGGATTGGGGTTAGGGTTTTTGGCGATGGCGGTGGAAGGAAGAGTGGAGGAAAGAGGGGGAAGAGAGGAAGGATCTTGGGAGACCAATTGGGGGCTTTTGGGCATTGTGGTTTTGGCGAGGCCCTGGCTTAAGTCCTTCACCAGGAAAGGATCAGGTAAGCTCCGGATTGGGAGCTCACGGACGAAGGGAGGCTGAATGAGGAAAGTTGAGAAGAATCAAAAAGGACCATCAGGGGATAGGAAAAGTCTTTGTACAGCGGAATCCATGCGAGCAAGTGTGCCACGGCCCATTGGAATGCGACACCCCCCGCATGCACGCTCGCACGAATTCTGGTGCACAAAGCATGCATAGGGCATGCGCATTGGCCACACGCCAGTGCGAGCATGCATACCATGGCTCATCGGGCTGCAGCGCCCTTTCATGCGTGCTCGCAATGCGCACGACCAATGTGCATGCCCTGTACATGCTTTGTGCACCGAAGTCCGATGTACAAAGACTTTTCCTAGGGGGTTAGGTTTAGGGAGCATTGGCCTTGGAAGCTCTGAGACACCACGAGGTTGGATGCCGAAGTTTTGCACCATCGGGCCTTGGAGCTGGGATTTTGGATGGAGTATTATGGGATGGGAGGGGCATCCAACGGCCGGAACGAAGGGGCAAAGGCCGAAATCGACTGAGGCGGCGGGTGGGGTTCGGACTGAAGTTGAGGTTAGGATTAGTATTCGAAGGTGGATTGAGGTTAGGGTTTTTAGCGATGACAGCAGAAGGAAGAGTGGAGGAAGGAGGGGAAAGAGAGGAAGGATCTTGGGAAACCAATTGGAGGCTTTCGAGCGTTGTGGCTTTGGCGAGGCCTTGGCCTAAGTCCTTCACTAGGAAAGGATTAGGTAAGCTCTGGATTAGGAGCTCACGGACGAAGGGAGGCGTAACGAGGGAAGTTGTGAATAATCGAAAAGGACCATGATAGGAAAAGTCTTTGTACAATAGACTCCGGTGCACAAAGCACGCAACAGGCTCGGGTAATGGGCCCCGACCACCTCATCTGCAGCATTGAATTGAATTAAAAATCAACCGTCCTAGAGATCGATAGCAATAATTCACGAATGATATCCCTTCGTTCGCTACCTTGACTGCATTTGATTTCTAACAACATTTTTTTTCTTTATTTTATAAAAAATAGATTTCATTTTCTATTTTTTATCTTACAAATTACGTTTGGTAATTAAATAGAAATAAAAATTATTTTTATTTCTTATATTTATTATAAAAAATATCTTTTAAAAGGATAACTAAAAAAAGATATATACATAATAATATTTTTATTTAATATTATATTGCATAATAATATTGATTATAATATATAATATATCTATATTATTATAATAACTTTATAACATGTTCTATATACATTATGTATTACAATATAAGATTAATAATTTTATTAACAATATGATAATACATAATAAATTATAGTACTACAATATTATAATAAGTAATTATTTTGTTATATAAAAATATTATATATATATTTTATTTTATGTATATATAAATACATATTTACTGTATATAATATATGTAAATAATAATATAGTATTAAAGAAACTATAGTAATATATTACTAAGAATATTATAATATATAACATGTTAACGGTATAATAAATAACAATATAATTATAAATACAGTATAAGAAATAAATAGTTATATTGATATATATAATTATTAATAATATCATATAAAATATATAATTAATATAAATATAGTGAATATAAAATTTGATTTTGGGAAAGGTATACAACCTTTTCCTACTATTTTCGTAAAAATCATAGGGAAAAGGTTGAATTTCTGAAAAAGGGGTTTTTCCTACGATTTTTATTAAATTCGTAGGGAAAGGTTGGTTGTCTTTCCCTACAATTTTTGTGAAAATTATAGGTAAAAGTCTGCATTCTTTCCATGAAAGGCTCTGGAGCCTTTCCCTACGATTTTTGTGAAAATCGTAGGGAAAGACTCTGGACCTTTTCCTATGATTTTTGTGAAAATCGTAGGGAAAGACTCTTGACCTTTCCCTACGATTTTTTAAAAATCATAGGGAAATTTTTTTTAGAAAAATAAAAAGTCTTTCCTTACGATTTTTAAAAAATCGTAGGGAAAGCTCTGGATCTTTCCCTACGATTTTTTGAAAATCGTATGGAAAGATTTTTTAGAAAAATTTTGGAGGGAGATTTTGCCTCCAAAAATTTGTATAGCCTTTCCCTACGATTTTCAAAAAATCATAGGGAAAGGCTCTGGATCTTTCCTATGATTTTTGAAAATCGTAGGGAAAGATTGAAAATTTTGGGGAGATTTTGCCTCCAAAAATTTGTATTTCCTTTCCCTATGATTTTCAAAAAATCGTAGGGAAAGGTCCAGCCTTTCCCTACGATTTTTTAAAAATTGTAGGGAAAGGTTTTAGCCTTTTAACTATGGAATCTTTGCCTACGATAAAAATCATAGGGAAAGATATCTTTTGCCTACGATTTTAAAATCGTAGGTGCAAAAATTATAGGCAAAAGTCATTTTTCTTGTAGTGACATTCCATTTCATTAATGTCTCACTATAACTCATTGGTTCCGTAGGAAGAGACTTCTAAACGGAGGAAGTGATGCTTGGTATGGTGAAATAGAGTATAATTTATGGTAGGCATCTTCGGAATGGGATAAGCTCCAAACACCTAAATTGCTCCAAAAAGTTGTTTTGATGACAACTTATAATAGCATATGAACAATGTAATTACAGGATTCTATTGTTAGACTAATTCGTTCAAAAAATTGTTATGACTTATAATTCAGAAAATTATTTTTGAAAATATGAATTGTATCAAAAAAATATGAGTTATATTATGTTGACTTTTAGTATTCGAGAATATGTTTGGTTGGTTTTTTAAAAATTATTTTTGAACTTAAAATTGTATGAAGAAAGGTTGCGTGGAGAAGTAAGAAGGTGAATCCGTGAGTTTTAGACATTTTGAAAAAGGAAAGATAAAATTTGGAAAACATCTAAAATGAATTCGAAGAAAACATCACTCCGATATTTTTTAAATTCATTCTGATTTTTAGGATTGTTTCAAAAAAGTGTTTTCAAAAACAGTTCAGCCAAATATGTTTTTCATGCTATGGGTTGGATTTATATTTTCAAAAACAAAAAATTCAATCCAAATCGGCTATCAAACGGTCATGATGTTTTTACTTGATTTTTTTAATAAGTATAATATTGACCATATGTTGATAAGTAAGATATTTTTTAAAAACATCAAGATATTATACTAAGCTAGGTCGTTTCTAAAGTTGTCAAATTGGCCAGTTGGTAGTATAGTACAGCTCCTACATTTGACCAAATATAACATAATTTTTAGAAAATCCTTGATGCATCGCATGCGCATGTGCATACTCATACGAAAAATAAAAAAATATTTTTATTTTTGTATGCATTACGCATCAATCACTGAGCATGGTACGCTTATTCTGCACCGCATGCAATGCAATAAGACTTTTTCCAATTTTTGAGCCAGACCAACATAGCAGTCTGTGGTATGGCGGCCTAACTCAGGTTAAGTTTGCTATTTGGCCCAGCACAACCTATCATAGGTTGGCCAACTCAGCACGTGATGGCTTGCTTATAACTTATTTGTGCATTTTTATATTTTTACACCCCTTTTAATATTCATAAACAACTTGTTTCAATGATGTTTTTATTCATTTCTTTTAAAAATATTTTTTCTTTTTAATAACTAAAAAGATTAGTTTTTTAGGATATTTTTATCTATTATTTATTAGATATATTTTCCCTTTTTAATAGCTAAAAATAACTAATTTATAAGGTTGTATGAAGGATGAAAATAAAGATTTCCACTAGAAAATTAAAGTTGAAAGACGAGATGAATGATTACAAAGAAGAAAATGATTGAGCAATAAAATGATAGGATGGTATAATTGTAACAAATCGATAGCAAGCTACTTAAAAAAGATATATATATATATATATATATATATTATTATATTATATAAATTTATTTTAAGAAATTAAAAATAATAAAATAAAATTTGCTTGGCCTTCTGAGCCTGGATAAAGATCTTAGATAAATAAAGAGAAGAGAATAGTAACAAAAGAGCACTAAGCAATACAATTGTGAAACGATGCAATCATAATGATAAGCTATGGATAAAGATATGCATGCATGTTTAATTTATTTTATTTAATTTTTTTATAAATTTACTTAAAAATAAAAGATTTCTGACCTTTTGAGCCCGCATGGATTGGTGTGGGATTGTGGTCTGGTGCAAGATGGCCTGATTAGGCTTGGTCATGAACCCGGGACTATGTTAGGCCCTTGCTATCGTAGACTGTACTACCAACATATGAGTCAGCAAAGTCTTTACGTGCGTTACAAAACGTGTGCGTATGGCTACACTGAGAGCATTTTTATTCTTTTTGCATCATATACACTATTATATGCACGTGCGATCAATCATCGCACATAATATGTACATTTCTGCATCATGTACGATGCAGCAAGGGTTTTTCTTAATGAAACTTGTCGCCTAGGAAGGTATCACACTTGATATATTTTTTTGGGCCAAAGATACTGCATAATACTTATTAATTTTAGCATAACTTTCCATTCAAACTCCAAACCGAGTTCTATCAGCTGCGTTGAAATTGTCGCTTTATTTTGTAGCAAGTATATTTTTCTTTATGGACTCATAAATATATTAAAACTTGAACGTCTAGATAATTATCTTCTTTAGTGCATGTGAGTGCATGTGAGCTAGGCATGCATGTATGAATAATGTAATCGGCTCTTATATATATATATATATATATATATATATATATATATATAGAGAGAGATACTAATTTTCAGGTCTTCTCATATCCTGTATCAAGGGAATCGACTAATCATCACTCATGTAGCGATTTTCTCATTTTTCTGTAGATTTCTTAAACAACATTAGCCTCACGATAGATATGACGGATCTAAATGTTGGAAGCTTCCAAGATCATAGATCGGATATCACATAAGATAAGAATAGAAGGCAAGTGAAAACTATACTGCTGTCAAATCCATCGAATAACGATAATGAAGTCCCCTTCAATGATGAGCATGCGGGCGCCAAGGGTCCGAATGGCGTAGGATATATCCGCCCAAGCCGCATAGAGCTCAGTCATTGATACCGAAGGATCAAGAAGGCTAAAACCTTCAGTCGCCAGCATCATACCATCTGCATCATGAATAACATAAGCTGATCCAGCACTTCTACCTCGAATACTACTATCAAAGTTAATTTTAACAAACCCTAAAGGAGGAGACTCCGATAATTATCTTCTTTAGTGCATGTGAATGTATGTGTGCTAGGCATGCATGTATGAATATTGTAATCGGCTCTTTTATATATATATATATATATATATATATATAGAGAGAGATACTAATTTCCAGGTCTTCTCGTATCCTGTATCAAGGGAATCGACTAATCATCATCCATGTAGCGATTTTCTCATTTTTCTGTAGATTTCTGAAACCTTGGTCATGGGCGTATATAGTTGACGTGGTTGTCAGGATCCGGCCTTTGCCATGCCCAAGTCCGAGAGAAAAAATATTATAAACAAATAATGAGTCTTTCACCGATAGAGCCGGGCCGGATGACACTCCCTCTGCCGTCCTACGCATCTCGCGAGGCAATCCGACCACGAGAAATCCAACACCTTCGAATCGAATCGTTGGTCTTCGATAAACATCTCGGTCATTAAAAAAAGTCGGAGAGAAAAGCGCTGTTTTATAAGCCGCGGAGGCGGCCGCCATTACGTGGGGACCGCGCGCGCTTTTTGGTGTGAAGTTGAACTCCCGCTGGCTGATGGTACGCCGACCACGCGCATCCAAGCGGCTCCCCTTGAATGTACGGCTCAAAAACCATCATCCAACCAATCCAAATGACCAACCGCCCTTAACCGAACCCCCAACGGTCCGGACGGCGAGTCCACGCGGTAAAGTGTGCTTAAAAAAATGGGGATTTATCAACCATTATCATGTTTAACTTGTGACTGCGCGTTACAAAGCGTAGGGGGATGCCAAGCTAGTGCTGCTTTATTCTTTTTTTCCTTTTGAATGGCGTGGTGAGACTCCGAGGGTTCAGGAGGATATAGGAACAAGAAGGCTTCTTCTGTATTTTCCGGGATATGGTGCCAACTAGCCATTCTTGTGGTTTTGAAGATCAGATATGTCAAAACGTACAGGCATACCATTGATATGTTATAATGCCAATGGTGGAGATAAGAGCTTGGGGGAAGACATTATTTTTGCAACTATGTTATTTAGAGGGACCCGCAATTGTATTAAAAACAATGTTTTGAAAATTAAACCGGACAACGAACCGGCTTAACATTTGGATCGCGGGTCAATCGGTTCGACCGGATGAACCGGTTTGAACGGACAAGATAATCTTATAATTAAATTTTAATTTAATAATATAACATAATAAAATATAAATATAATTTAAATAAAAAATTAAAAAAAAATCTAAAAACCGGATTGGACTAGTTGAAATTCGATCGGTTCAATGAGTTTTTTTGGTTTTTATCGAGTCATATAAAAGTCAACTTTAATAACAAAATCGGATCGGACTCATGATCATTTTTTGGTTGGATCGGTCGGTCCGGTCCGATTTTCAAAACATTGATTAAAAGGTGACTTAGGAATTATGATGAGTATCTCTATTTTCTCTTTCAAAATATTTGAAAGAACTTATATAAGCCTTCTATGTTCGATGGAAGGTTAATCAACCGTTAGTAGATTGGGTAGCTTGTTGCATGAGACAATGATGATCTTTATTGCTCCATAAGGTTCTAACGTAAAGTTTTGAATGCAATTATTTTCATATTTTAAGTGAAGGGTTTGCAAAAATGAGGTGAAGTATAAGAGAAAACTAGAAGGATCATAATGGGCATGGTGAAAAAGTACTAGGAAATTTAGAATTTTATAATAACTAAGTTTAAGGGCACAAGATTCTATATCAAACAACCATTGAGAAGAGTGAGAAATAAAGTTTCTATGCCAAGGAATGATGAATTGATGTTCCTAAATCCATCATAAGAAATTAGGAAAGTGATCATTCAACATTGAGAAATAACAAGAAGATTAATACAGATTTTTCTACTTACCGCAAAGCAAAAACAATAAGAACTAGCTTGAAGAGCCAAACAATATGCCTGTAGAGCAAAGCTCTAATTTTAGATAACTGAGAACTTCCCAAACTTATTTAATTGTAGGTTAATTGAGGCGTTAGTGAGGGCAACACTGACTAAGAGGCTAGTACAAGCTTTGAAGTGACAAATGAAAGTTGAAGGTAAAGAAAAAAATTTAAAATAAACTAAAAAAGTAAAAAAAAAGAACTAGAAGCTAAGACAACTAGAAATGATAACTAATTATTCTTTATCTAGCTAACAAAAGGATGTTGCCGTTATCTAGAATTTGCCAAGCTATTTTTAAGTATGCTTCTATTGAAACTACTAGCCAACTAGTGTAATATCCTCAAAATCCATCGAGGTTGCTTTAGAATCCACTAGGACACTTGCAAAGCCTATGTGAAAATATTTTAAGAGCAAATACGATCAAATTAAAGTGGACTCAAGGGAAATAAAGTTTCACTAACATAATATAGGTACATAAAGGGCATAATTATTGGTTCTAATGTCACTATATTAAAGAAAACTCAAAATCCTGTATACCTTTATTGACTTGTGAAATAGAACTTCTACAACAAATCTTACATTTACAATATTAACTAAGGCCTCAACAAGTATTTCTAGTGGAAAGGAAAAAAAACTAATTTTAATATTCCTTAAATAAATAAACCATGGAATAACATTTTCATAATTATCTTAAACTTTGTTAGCAATGTGCTAATGTAACATATCTTTAATAAAATGGTCAGTTTTTCATGTTGAACAAATGGTTGAGATGATCAAAGATATATTAGAAAGCTCATTGATGAAAGATGTAGGGTTAACTCTCAATCTTACTTCAATATGGTTTTTGGTACATCCATGCCTTTATATGTCCTTTGATGGTTTTTGATACCTATTTCAATCCTTTAAAATTATTAATCATAAAAATCACTGTAAGATTGCAAAAGATCGAAACTATAGTGTTAAGCATATATAGTCTATATCAAAGGAGGGTCATTAATTTTAACAGCTGATCTTCATCGAAGACTCTGTCTTTCCTTAATGGACTGCTCGGCAAGCTATATCCTTCTCTGTAGATTTCTCTTTCCACTGCTTTGCTCTTGATTTTAATAGCTCTGGTCTCTGGGGTTCCCCTGCTACTTCGGTAGCGAATCAGTAGCCGGTTTTATCTCTTGAGAGCCCCCCGAGGGTATGTTAAAATCAAGTTTGATGGGAGTGTGCAGGCCGATTAGCTGGCTTTGCTTTTATTATCAGAGGGATGGATGGAATTATGCTGGCGGCTAGGAGATTTGGTCTCCTTGACTCCTTCGTTCCTATGACAAAATTGTATGCAGCGTGGGCTGATATTTCCTATGCTACACGAATCCTTCATGCCCAGAGTCTCTTTATAGAGGGAGACTTCGTCATGATCATACGCTGGCTTTGGCGGGATTGCTTCGGTAACTCTTCGAGTAACCCTCTGCTGCTGGATGCTTGGTCTACTCTACGGAAGGTCTTCAGCTTGCAGATTCGTTATGTTTATCGAGAGGCCAACTTGGCAGCTGATTGGATTGCAGGTGCAGCGGCCTATCTCTTGGGTTTTTGGATATAAAAATAGGGTGACCCCTGTCCCATTATACTCAAACAGCTTCTATTTTATGATCTATTCGGGTTGACTCACACTAGACTGGTGTTATCACCCATCTTTCCAAAAAAAAAAAAGAGGGTCATTCATTGTTACCAAACATTATCAGAAAATGGATGATAAGATTACCTAGTAAAAGTATTAAATTCTCTTCTCTCCTTCTTAGTCTCTCACTTTTTTTACAATTTATATCCATTACTCGAATATCAAGAGATATTGAATAAGTGAATAAAGGTTACTAACATTTAATGATAACTATCTTTATGTTATTTAGTTGTCCTACATTCACACAACCTATAAGGGCTATCAAGCATCTCCATAGCATTGCTAACTTGTTATTCGTAACAATATTGGACAAAATTTAGAAAAAATAGCCAAAAAGTGGTGCTTGGATTTCTTTGTTCTATATAAGTAGTCAATATTTACTCAATGCGTAGCTGATATAGGATCAAAAACATGCCAACTATGATTCTTATATACTTCTATTATTTAAGTCTTAATGTTTTTATTAAGTGAAGGGTCAAAATCCAAATCTAGTAATAAATACCACAAATGGCTTGTGGCCAATTCCAGTAGAACTTATGTATAGTATCTCTTGGTCCATATAAGTGTGAGTTTGCTTTGATCCCATTTATGACAATATTGGATGCTACTCAAAAAGACTAATCAAAAGGTATTATATATATCTTTTGCTTTGTACAAATATTTATGATCTATCTAGTGTATAGTCAATATAAAACAAAATACATACCATCATAAACTCTCATATGTTAGCTCTAAAATTTATGATTAAGATATATTTATTTATACAGTGATTTTGGACACCATTGCCTAAAAGGGGAGAAAAAGGAAAATAAAAATATGATAACCTACAAGTCCGGGTAAAGTGTAGAAGAGCAATGCTAATGGTTGCAAGTTGTCATTAAAGATATCATGATATGAAAATAATATTTTAAAAATATATGTGATGAATGTTTTGAGACTTTACAAGAGCCATGTTTTAATTATAGAATTTAGATGCAATACTTTAGGTGTAGATGGAAGAGTTCTCTCTGTGTAAAGATCCAAGCCCGTAAACCCACGAACCCATTTCGTAATAAGAAAGCAAGATGAACAAGGTCCACATCAACTTGAGCCATCATAGTCTAAAAGGAAACCAATTGGTACTTGTTCATTTTTCTTAACTGGTTATAAATCATTCAATTTTTCCTCAATTTTTTGATATGGAACTAAATGGGAGGTATCACAATCTACCCCCTTACAAAGGCGACATTCTCGTCGTCAGAGGCACAAGATTACATCCACCAGGCAGACAGGATTCTAGAGGTGGCCCCTACAGGTTTAAGATGTAGCCACTTTACTTCTACATGCACTTTCGGCTGGTGCATGGTTCTATACCATATTGAAACGATATAGGCCCACAAACCCACAAACCATTTCGTTACAAGAAAGCAAGACAGACAAGGTTCATATGCACGAACGTGGGCTATCATAGCCTAAAAGGGATCCAATTGGTATTTGTCCATCTTCCTTAATTGGTTATAAACCATTCAATCTTTCTCAATTTTTCAATGTGGTACTAAATGGAAGGGTATACTACAACAAATCTATAGGGAGATGACGCTAAAAAAAGTATTTTTAGATGCTAAAAAGCGTCAGAAGAATATGCACCGATGCTTTTTGAAGCGTAAGGAAACGGGGGGTGGAGAGGTAATTTCTTTTTCAAATTTTTTTTGCACGGCTTTCTTTCCCTATCCAAGCTAATTCTTTTTTTCAAAATTTTTATTTTTCATGGAGGTATTTTCCTCTCCCTCGCGCCTCCTCATCATCGGCAACCATGGCGGTGGGTGGCAGCAACTCTCCTCCCCTCTGGCAAGCAGTTCAGCAACGACTAACCCATGGCATTCTCAACTAACCTAGAAAACATGAGAAAAATTTTACCTCCATCTTGCCGGAGTCGTCGGCAACGATCTGAACTTCCCCGAAGGCTCGGCCATAAAATCATGTCCCCCAGCAAAAAAGCCCATGTTCCATGATACTGGCCTTCAGCTCCTCTTCTTGGCGGCTAGTACCCCTCGCATGGGACTGGAGAGGACGGATTCCTCATCTCCTACCATTGAAAACTCCCCTACCCTCTTCTCTTCCCCCGAGTAGCCCTTCTCATCCTCTTCTCTTTGTTTGTATCCCTTGATCCCTCTTTCTTGCTTCGGAGACCATCGAGGGTGCAGATTGAGAAAACATGGTGTGCTTAATAACCTCTCTTCATCTCTCTAGCTCAGTGAGGGTCTTTGGTGGAAGAGGGCTGCCCCTGCTTTGGGGCTCGGAAGCAAAGCTTTTGATCATTAAAGCTACACCACACTCCAGAATCTTGCACATTTTTCTAACAAACAACATTCATGGAAAAGAACTAAAAACAAAATAACAAATAAAAACTTTTGTATCCATGGAAATTGATGGAAAAATTAGCCACTCATCCATCAACTGAGCAATAACACAAATAAAAACAAATAAAAGTGAAAAATAAAAACATAGCAACCTTGATCACCAAATCCCACCCAGCAGGTCGCTCCATCCGTGGTGAATCAATGAAAGATGAGGGAAAGACCGAGCAAGTCAGTGTATCCGTGAGCCGCAGAAACTAGCCTTAAAAGCTATCAAGGGAAAGAAAAGAAGAGAGGAACAACGAAAGAGGAGAGATGAAGCATTAAATGCACATAGTTGTTTCCAGTCTCTCTCTCTCATCGCCGTGCTAGATCTATGGAGTAGGGCCGAGCTTCTTCCAGTGCTTCTCTCCACTCTCTATTTCTCTCTCTCGGAGTTGCCGAATTTTGCCACTGCCCTCCTCTTCTCTCTCCCACTTGCAATCGAGTTACCATAGCCGTTGTTTCTTTCTCCCACTTGCAGTCGAGTCATAGAAGGAGAAAGAAGAAGAAGAAGAAAGACAAGAAAAAAGGATGGTGCAATGGAAAAAGAATGTGCACATTCAGAAAAAATGCAATACTAACGCTTTAAAAGGCATCGACATCGAAAAAATAGATGTCGACACTTTAAAAAGCATCGGCATTGGAAAAAATATGATACCAACGCTTTTTAGGAAAAATACGATATCGATGCTTTTTAGGAAAAAAATATGATACTGATGCTTTAAAAAGCTGGCATCCAAAAAAATATGATTTCTTTTTGCCGACGCTTCAAAAAAAGCATCGGTAGCTTGCAAAAATTCTCAACGCTTCCTCCTAGCATCCAAAAAAAAAAGAGTTGCTACACTCAAATTTTATTGTAATGGTATCACACTCTGTCTCTTCCTTACTTTTTCATAGTTACCTCAGCTTCCATCTAAGTCTCATATGATAGTTGCTGGGAAAAAAAAGTAAGAGTAAGATAGAAAATTGTTCTACCTCTCCCTAACACACCGCACCTAAGCTCCGTTCTTGTTTTAAATTATGTTAGCAACTTGAATACAAATTTCTCTTGACATTTTATCACAATTAACTTTTAAGGTAGCAATTACATATACCAATATAAATGGGTTGGGCCTGAGCTAAAGTCATTCAAATTATAGGAAAAGTCTTTGTGCATCATGCACGGTATAGATTGTCTGCATCGCTCGTGGTGTAGGTCGGTGATTGACTGTGCTCACACGCGGCCGCATGTGGTCAAAGATAATTTTTTCCTTTTGTGCATTGTACGTGCGGCTGTAGTGCGTGCGATGCACGGCTCCTACACGATGCACGGTGCAGGAGGAGTTTTCCCAAATTATAACCAGTAATCCAGCCCAAACATCAGCCCACAAGCTGGGCCATTTGAATTGCTATCTGCTGGCCTGTTTGGATTCCCAACTTTGGTAAATCTTTTGTATTTGTTGAGTAAAGAGAAAACAAAGGCTTGCATTTTTTTACTTTGTCCTACAATTGCCTCCCATCTAGAGGTGGGCACTGGGTCATGCCTGGCACGGCACGTCCCAGGCCTACCATACCGCTAAAATTGTCATACCGTGCCTGGCACGGCCCAGTAACAAATGGATCGTGCCAAAGCCGTGCCGGGCTGCACAACCCATGATGGGCCGTGCCAGGCACGGCCCCTAACGGCTATATAGCCGTTTAGGAGGGGTTTAGACAATTTTATCCCTTCCAACATTTATATACCCCTATATTAAAGGGTATTTTAGGAAAAAAAATTGAAACTTCTATAAATAGCCCACTTCTTCCTCATTCTTACCGCACCAAACCAACTCTTCTCTATTACTACTATTTCTCTCTTCTAGTAAATGCTCTAACAGATTAGCAATTTAATTTTTAGTTTGCAAGCGTTCTTGCAAGTGGCAAGTGCTCTAGCAAGTATTCAAGTGCTACAAGGTCACTTCTTGTTGAGAGGCGAGAGCATAAGAGGAAGCTCACAAATCTCGGCTTTATGCCTCCACCTCTGATCCTCTTCTTAATTCCTTATTTTGGGTTAGTTTTATTTTTTTGCATTTATTAATTAAAAATTTTAGATATGACATCTTTTAACGAAAGTAATTTTAACATGCATCCTTTTTTTGAGGGTGAGAAAACTAATCCCCAACCCGAACCCCAACCCCAAGTTTCCTTTAGAGCCAGTATCAATGAATGTCAAACCTCTTCTCGTAAGACGACTAGTGGTGTTTGGAATAATTTCGATAGAGAATTATGGTTGATGGAGTCTACAAAGCAAAATATAAAAAATGTGTAAAACTTTATAGTTGTTCTAGTACTGGGAGAACAGGGCATTTAAAAAGACATTAAGAGACTCATAGGATGCATGATTCCCATCAGCAATGTACCCTTAATATACAAAAGGGATCTCTTGTAGGTAATTTTGCATATAACCATGAAAATCAGAAGAAATTACTTGTAAGATGGATAGTTCAGGATGAATTACCTTTTAGTTTATCTAAATCTTATAATTTTGAATGATATGTTCAATTAGGCCTACAACCTGCTTATAGAAGAACTAGTAGCCGTACCTTTAGAAAAGTGGCTATGACAAACTTTTAGCAATGAAACAAAGTTTAATTGAAAGTCTCTCAAATTTAAATGCTAGAATTTTTTTAACTTCTGATATTTGATTGGCATGTAGGTAGTAATTGTTTTATTGCTATTACTGCTCATTATATTGATAATGATTGGCAACTAAATAAATGAATTCTTGCTTTTCGTGCTTTTGATTTTTCACATTCGGGACAACAAATTTCAAATGTTATTTATCAAACTACATGCTCATATAATATTAATAATAAATAATGTCAATAACTTTTGATAATGCATCTAATAATAATTCTACTGTTGTATTATTAAATGACACTTTGCATCCCATTTTAGATGAACAATTATTTCATATTAGATGTGCATGCAGATATTAAATCTTTCTGCTCAATCTGGCATGAACATAATTCAAAAGGTTATTTCAAAAATTAGAAATGTAATTTCTTTTATTCATGCTTCAAGGTCAAGACTTCAAGAATTTAAACAATTATGTGTAGATCATGGTAAACATTTTAAAAATTTAAACTTGATGTAATTACTCGTTAGAATAGTACCTATACCATGATACATGATGCATATCCATATAAGAACCTATTAAGTGCTTATATTAATGATCATGGATTAGGATTTACATTGACTAAACTTGATTGGCATTAACGTAAAATTTTAAAGATTTTTTTGTTACTTTTTATGATGCTACAAATATTGTTTTAGGTATTTATTATCCAACTTCTTATTCAATTTTACAAAAAGCATATGTAATTAGTGAAAAATTTAAAAAATATAGATATCATGAAGTTTTAATGCCTATTATATGTAATATGGAAACTAAATGGAATGAATATTGGAATAGGATATGTCCATTGCATAACTTAGCTGCTATTTTGATCCTAGAATTAAATTAAATGACGTAAATTTTTTAATTGATTAATATTATGAAAACATGAGTCAAAATCCTGAACCTGCTAAAGATGAGGTAACACGACTTCTTAATGATATTTATGGTTTATATAATGATAAAATTTGTGGATCTAGAATACCTGCTTAAAGTTCTGCTTCTAGATCTCATTCGTCATCTATTTTTTGATTCATTAGAAGACACACACATGCTTCATCTTCTTCATCTTTAAGTAATGAATTAGAATTTTATTTACGAAATGATCTTTATTCTGCATACGATGAAGATCAAATAGAAAGTCTAGATGTATTAACTTGATGGAAGAGTATTAGAAATCAATATCCTATTATGCCTGCCATTGTATGAGATATTTTAGCTATGTCGTTGTCCACAGTAACATCGGAATCCGCTTTCAGTGCAGGTCGACGTGTTATGGACGAAAAAAGAAGTAGGATGACTAGCAAGACAGTTGAGATGCTTATCTGCTTCAAAGATTGGTTGGATACTGAGGCGAGGCTTCAAGATAAAGGTGGACATGACTTAACTAGCGAAGATGATGATGACACAAATAATACTGACGAGTGAGTCATATCTATTTTTATAATTATCTATTTTTTTAATTGTTAAAGTGAGTCATCTCTATTTTTTTCTTTCTTATTGTTATTCTCTTTTGGAGGTCAGGCCTAGCCCCCCTTCCTTCATATACCATTTTGATTTTAAATTAATAAATTGGTAGGTGTCTATGCCAAACTCCCTACCATTAAGGTGGCTTCATATTAATAAATTTTTTATTTCCAACAAATTTTTAATTTATTAAAAAAATATTTTTTTACAAAATTTTTTTATCAAGCCCTTATGGGCCGGCCATGCCTAGCACGGCGGGCCGGCGAAAAAATTTTTTTGAGCTCGACACGGCACGGTTAACCGGACCGTGCCAGACATGGCCCATTTCATGTCGGGCTGATGGACGGCATGACCCAGTGCCTACCTCTACTCCCGTATGAGCCTCAACGTCACATGCTTGGAACTGAGATGAGACTTCACAGCCATTTTATATTCACTAAGTTTATTTTTTAAAGGTAGAAATTACGTGGCTTACTTGCAAGTGGGGGAAGAAGATAATATTCTTTACCTGGAATGCATTGCAACCAAAATTTTTGTTGACTAAACCACTCACACACCGAGTGGACACCGAGTAGAGATCTCATGGTTGTTGATCTAAATATAGGATGTTCGATCTAAATAAAGGAGTTCAAACTGAAATGAAATCTTTTACTTCTGAAGATCTTCCAAAGATTCGTAAGAACCTTGGAGGTCAAATTGGATTAGAAAAAGTATTTGACTTGTATAAGTCGTCCTGAAGAAGTAGCGAGATAAGCAATGCCCCTTCAATGTAGATACCGTAGATGTTGGGCCCATTGCCATTGGAGTTCAAACTGAAATAAAAACTTACTTTTGAAGATCTTCTAAAGATTCGTAAGAACCTTGAAGGTCAAATTGGATTAGAAAAGTTTTTGACTTCTATAAGTCGTCCTGAAGAAGTAGCTATATAAGCACTGGCCCTCAATGTTGGGTATAATTGGTTCAATATTGGAATCGATCGAATTTGTTCATTCTACCCATTTGTTTAGTTTACGTTAAAATTGAAATTAGATTGATTTTTATTGCTCTTGTTGGTATTATCTAAATCTCAAAATTAAATTTAGTTAGAATATTTTTGCTCCTAAGCCAAAAGCTTTAACTTCTTAACTCTTTTTTTTCTGGTACCTAAGCGTCCTGAGTACTGAAAAAGATAGAAAGAATAGACCCTAAAGGGTTCTATTTCAAGGTTTGGCTAGAATTTTATTTTTTTAATATGCAATCATGGTGTATATTTGATAAAAAAATTATTTTTAATATATTTAATATTATCGAATGTCTTCTATTATTTGCCATTTGTCGGCCGTTATTTATTGTCCATGTTGTTGATGAAAAAAAAAAGAGCTTATGATAACGATGACATTATAATAAAGAAATGATGAATGAAAGAAGGCAAAGCTGAATGAAATGAGAAAAGGAGAGAGAGCAGGCTGGCAAGAAGAACGAGAGCATTATAATTGCTAAAATAAAAACATAATCTTGAGTAAGAATTTGAATTTCTGATCCATCTAAAATATAAATTTGATTTTATATATAATTAAATTTCAATTCTAATCAAATAAATAGTTAAAAAAATATTGACTCGAATTACCATTCTATCGTCCCATTTTTGTGAATTGAAGGGGCACATATCTATGACCAACCATAGAGATAAGACAATAATTAAGAAAATGAATTAATATATGCTTACCAGTGTTGGCATTATAGTTTTCAATGGGAGCAGCATGATTTCTAGCCACAAGACCACCTAAAGGTAGATAAGCTATTAAAAAATAGCTTTAAAATAGTTAGATTTTCTTATGCTTTTATGCCATATAAAACTAGCTCCTTTGGCATTAAATTTACAATCCCACTCATTTACAACTCAACTCAACTCATCTAAGCCTTTTCTTAACTACATGGGATCGGCTAAAAGAATATGCTTTCTTCACTTTGCTCTATTTAGGACCAAGTCGACATTCAAAATATAAATAAATATATCTTTTTTAATTATTTCTGTCCATGTTAGTGTTGGGAATTGTATCCTAAAGCCAATCATTTAATGATTGTGCTAATGTAAATTATATATAAATTGATATATTAATAAAAGTTATTTGGCAGTTTATTCATTACAAGAACATCTTCTTAAAACTCCTAATAGTAATGAAGCCCTCAGGATCTTCCTTCACGATAAAGAAGGATTTATCTTTGAAGATTCTCAAAGAGTTCGCGACCAAATGATATACTATGAAAGGGCCATAGTACTATCAATTATAGGACATTGTATATCATATTTATTAATTGTCCTCTTAACCAAGGAGTGTAGAGACACTGGTATGACATACATATGAAAGTATAGGAGTATATTTCACCGAACGTGACTCATTTTCGGATACTCTGCTGTCAAGAGTTAATCCGAAAAGATATGGGTATAAGTATCCTTTAGACCTGAAGATCACAACCGGTGACTTGTAAGCAACTCACTGTACTTAGGTGCTGGACCACTTGGATTTCTAATCCAGCTACGAAAGGTTACTGGGTGCAGTCAAGTACTTGTGGTAGTCAGTTGTGGATCAAGATGAAATTTGACCTATCCCGTTAAAAGGAGAAATGCTTGTGTTTCAATTTAGCAAGACCTTGGCCAAGGCACTTCATGTGAAGGTCACATGATCACTAAAGTTGAAATCACTTTATGGATTTACTGTTTAGAGTTGACATGCTCTTAAGCCATCATTAGCATTTGTGGTCAAAAGGATGAATTATACGATAACTGATTCTTAGGGTTCTTGGAGTTTGCTCGACAACTCTTCGGCCTATTCGGACGTCGGGTTCCATTGCTAGATGGGCACATCGATTAGTATAGAAAGTTGTTCCTATGCTACCGGCTTAGGTTCGAACCTAGAGAGTCACATGCATAGAAGTTTTCTAGGATGATCTATTTGCTGATCAATGATTAAGAATCGTATATGATTTAATTAATCTATTTGATTGATTGAATTATCTCAATTGGGTTAAGTACAATTGAATAAGATTCAATTTGGTTTAAGTTTATTAGAAGGACTAATCAATTTCAAATATTGATTTGAAATTAGACTTGATTTGGATTTAAATAGATTCAGGACTAGACAAATTTGATTTGGGCTAGGACCATGATCTATGTAGGTTCAGTCCAATAAATTCAAATCAACTTAAACTAAAACCCGAACCCAAACCCCTCGCATAAGGGTCTCACATGATAACTTGATTAAATTCTCACGTAGGATTTAATATATTAATTTTCTTCAAACCATTTTCGTTTGAATTCTAAGTGTTAGAATTCATGTGAAATTAATGTGCCTCTTTGAGTTAACCAACAATGGAATTAAGTGTTAGAATTCATATCTCTTTGGTTTTCACCGAATGTTAGAATTAACCAAACGTGTGTCTTTTTGTTTTCATCGAACGTCGGAATTAATCAAATTAATCAAATGATGCGTCTCTTTAGTTCAGTGTCTCTTTGGTATTCACCGAACAGCAGAATTCTAAGTGTTAGAATTGAGCCTATAAATCAGAGGACATTCTTCACCAGATTACATAACAATAATAACACGATATGTCGTGGATTAAAATTCTAAAGAGTTAGAATAGAAAATCCTGGTGATTCTGGTGTTAGCTAAAGTTTGGTGGATCTTGGAGGAAGAATTTAAGTGGGAGGATTCAAGATCAGCAAAGTCATTTTTTCGCGAGCTAGCACTCTCGAAAATCCGATCATTCGAAGCTTCGCATGGACGATACTAAAGGCCAAACGATTGAACGATTGTAGAGCACAAACGATTTACCTACTATTCTTAAGGTAAGTGATTTGATCCCTAGATCTTAAGACAGGCTTCAAGACGAGTAGTATGACTTTTATCTTCAAGATTAAGATATGATCATAATTATTTAATTTATATGCATTATTTAGATCAAACGATTTTATAATATAAGGCAAAGATATGATCTTAATGCATATCAGATAGATTAATATGTAATCTTTAAATTTCTGCATTGATAATTGTTATCAAAATTAAAATATGCATGCCTCGAGGATTATTTCTCCTTACAAATGGTATCAGAGCCATATTTTCGTCTTGATCTAATTTATTGCATGTAAATTAATGCTCTTATTAATTTTGTAATCAAAGCTAAAACGGATCACCAGGCTATTTAGTCACAAATGGATTAAAAATCCAATTTACCCATTCAACTAGGTATTCTATAACTTATTGCCATGCCTGTTATGGTTCTTTTATTATTGATGCTTAGTCAAAAGATAATTTAAATTGATCTTTGGCATCAAAACACAGATTACACATACTCTCAAGCGACATTTTATATTTGATACATATTGATGTTGTATAAAAGTATGATATTTGCATGTTTAGTATAAAAATATAGATATGAGATATGATAGCTTATTGTCTATGTTATGAAACAGACAAATATTTATGAGAGTCTTATTTGAATATCAAATATTTATTTATAATCTTTTTAGATATGATCTAAATAAACATTACAACGGAAACTAAATTTAGCCACGCCAAAATGTGTCACTAATACGTCGCTAAACTGGCTTTCGCGACGCATTAGCGACGCAATTATGGCGTCACTGCAAGTCTCGTCACAAAATGAATTTTATCGCAATTACATCGCTAAATAGCGACTCTCAGCGACGCATTCTATTGCATCGCAATATTGCGATGCAAGGTCGTTGCGTCGCAATATTGCGACGCAAGGACATTGCATCGTAATATTTAATAATAATATTTTAGAAATATTAGCGACACAATTTCAGTCGCTAATGTGTCGCTAATTAATTTTTTTTAAAAATATAAAATATTAAAAATTAAAATGGTTAAATTTAATATTGCGATGCCAAGACGTTGCGTCGCAATATTTAATAATAATATTTTAAAAATATTACGATGCAATATCAGTTGCTAATATGTCACTAATTAATTTTTTTTAAAAAATAGAAAATATTAAAAATTAAAATGGTTAAATTTAATATTGTGACGCATTCGATTGCGTTGCAATATTGCGACGCATTCAAATGTGTCGCAATATTTAATAATAATATTTTAGAAATATTAGCAACGCAATTTCAGTCGCTAATGCGTTGCTAATTAAATTTTTTAAAAAAATATAAAATATTAAAAAATAAAACAGTTAAATTTACAAAAATATTGATCGAAATACTGATATTGATCGAAACACTAATATTGATCGAAACATTCATCATTAAATTTCTAAAAATAATTAATATATTAAAATTTTGAAGTTTCTATGTACAACACATAAAAAGTAAAGAAAAAAATACATCAAGAATCTCCACTATCACGATCACGTGGTGGCTGGAAATCCTGCGACATGCGGCTAACCAAATCCCGCATGTGACGCATCTGCTCTCTTATGTTAGAGAGCTCGTGCTGAAGGACTTCCGTGCGCTGATCGAACTCCTGCTGAATCTCCTACCGAACGTCCTGCCGAACCTCCTGCCGAACATCCTCCGTAATAGATCTCTGAATGTCCTCTAAACGCTCGGCAGGAATATCGCCATAATAGCGAACTGGAGGCCTGATGGGAAAAATATGAAGAAGTTCTAGTGCCCAGACCATAGACCCTGCGGTCTCGCGACTGGGCATCAACAGCCTCTAAAAACACACGTCAACTCTCCTCTGATGAGAGTTCGACGGGCGGTCCCCCATCAGTGTAGTCGACCTGCGATGCGACTGAAGCTCCTCGACTCATGCCTTTGAATTATAAAATCAACAATAAATGAATCAATAAATTTCTCTAAATAAAATTTTAGAAATTAAATAGATACAATATAAAGCTATTTTCTTACCGCAACCTCCCGTGATCGTGTATCGACCCAGGAACCGTCCCTCCTGGTGTGTGTCACCCTGAATAGACGAAACTCACCAGGATCTTCGCCCTCCTGTTTAGACTACAACAATAGAAAGAAAAATTGATATAAATATAAGTATTTATAAATAACTAAATTAGTAATTAAATTATTTATGTTTTCTTACCATACTGCGTCTGTGCTCCTCAATCGAAATGGACCCCATAGTATGGCGGGAGAGACCCGTACCAGGACCGCCCCTCTTAGATCAGCGGTTCATGCGGGCTGATGCGGACCTCCTACACCAGCCATCAGACTGCCATGCCTACTGTCACTCGTGCCAAATACCCTCCGGTGCATGCGCATGATGCTCACCCGATGTCCTCCAACGATGAAGCATGTTGGAGTATCGGCGTGCCGTAAGAGCATTCCATGCTGCCCTAATGGCATCATGGATGGCAGGGTCCCATGTATACTTTTTCTGCATTGAAATAAATAGTTAGTTTCAGAATTTATTAAGATTAAGAAATTTTATATCAGTGATAAATTGTATTTAATAAGTTTACGTGAAACTCTGAAAAATAAAACTCCCTCGTGGCTATAGATACATGGCGCCAATCGTAGCCACTGGGATCAGCACGCCTCTGAAATATGGAGCTGATCTGGCTCGATACATAATGCTGCTCAATAAATCTGTTAAAAAAATATATGTTTATAAGTAATTGGCTTAAAAACATAAATAATATATTTACAATTAGTATATACTTACAGCCTATGAGCATCCAGTCCAAGTATGGTGCGACCGACGGTGGAAGAACTCTCGAGGAATATGCCGATCGGCTGGATGATAATACTAATGCAGGATCACCACCGATGGCTGGAGAGATCGGAGGCTGTGCAATGTGTGGAGATCTGAACTCTCCATCTCCAAAGCTCATGGGATCTGATGCGGCAGGGCTACGTCTATGCTCACTCTGTCTGTCGCCGGTAGATCTACCTCGGCCCGTCATACTGAAAATACTAAAGATTCATGAATGTAATTACAATTAATGATTAAATATGTAAAAATATAACATTTATAAAAATAAATTGAATTTGAAAAAACCTCTATGTTTAGTCGTTTCATTTGTTTCGTGAAATGTTGGTTCAACATCCGATGCCGTATCGGACTGCGATTTAGTTTCATTATCATCGGAAGGAAACCGAACATTTGGATCAGCAATTTCTTAGACATCACCATTTGAATCTCTAAGTGATGTTTCAGGAGCCCTTGTGTCATCCTCAATTGCATGCATTTCCATCTCATCCTCTTCAAATGCAGGGCACTCGGCTGATTGACTTGATGAACTCTCATCTAATACGATTGTTGAACGTGGGATGATTTTAGAAATAACCCACCAATCTCGTTTGTCGTTGCGCAAACTTGGATATCCGCAGTAAAACACTTACTGAGCTTGAGATGCAAGGATGAATGGTTTATATTTCTGCAATCTTCGTCGATGGTTCACATCAACTAGATTATAGTCGTTATGAACCCTTTTGCCCACAGGAACTGTCGGATCGAACCAATCACAACGAAACAATACGGTTCGTTTAATAGGCCAACTGAGATATTCAACTTCAATCACCTCTACTAACTTTCCGTAATAATTCTGCATATTTGCTCTAACACTTTCTCATTTAACACACACGCTCCAGTTCTGCGTGCCTCCTGAAGCTGCTAGTCGTTCGATCTAAAATTTGTACCCATTAACAAAATAGCTAGTAGAGGTTGTTACGGTCTTCAATGGCCATTGCGATAGACATTTAATGAAAATATTATCGGTTGTGGACCATGGACTGTTTACCTATAAATTAATAAGTTATTCACAACCAATTCAAAAAATAAAAGCCATTATTGAAATTGATTGAGTGATACTACTCACAAATTCATAAAACCAGTAAGCGAACTCCGTTTCTAACTTCTGCCCAATGGCAACTTGACTGATGTCGGGATTTATCTGTCGTTGTCTATCACAATACATCCTTATGGGATGATAAGGATTAAAACTTTTGTTAGCAATTAAATATTATGGTATATTACAATTTAAATTAGAAGTTCCAACTAAGCATTGAAGTATATACTTACACAATGTATGGATTGACTTCTCTACAGTTCATTAGGATATAATAATGTGCTGTATTATACTCCATATCGCTAAGATTTCTTGACTTCTGCCCCCCAAATGAACGGTTGATACCTTTAAAAACTGATATTCTACTGTCATTAGGTTCTCCTTCGTCCACACATACGTCATCATTACGACCAAGATTTTGGCTCCTCGTAAGGACGTGACCCTCAAAGTAATGCGAGGCAAAAGTTAAAACTTCTTCGACCAAGTGTGTATTACATATAGAACCTTCAACCCTTTCCTTATTACGCACATTATTTTTTAACTTCTTAAGGTATCTATATGTAAAGGTGAGAAAAAAATAAACCAATTTTCTCGCAATAAAATAATATTTGAAATGTCAACATGTCTTACTGATGTATATATTTACCTCTCGAAAGGATACATCCAGCGATACTGCACGGGACCAGCTATGCTCGCTTCATATGGCAAGTGAACCGGTAAATGCTCCATTGAGTCAAAAAAACTGGAAGGAAATATTCGCTCTAGCTTGCATAAAATAATTGGAATTTCCTCCTCAAGCCTTGCCATGGATGCAGAAGTAATGACTGCGGCAGATAACTCCTTGAAGAACAAGCTGAGCTCCATCAATGCCTTCCAGACATGGTGCGGAAGCAACTCACGAAAAGCTATAGGTAATAATCGTTGCATGAAAACATGGCAGTCGTGACTCTTCATGCCGAACAACTTTAGCTTATGCCTGTCCACACACCTACCGATATTTGAGGCATAACCATCTAGAAATTTTAACCCTCTAACCCAATTACATAATACTTCTCATGAATTTCTGTCAAGAGTGTAACAGGCTTTAGGATAGGTCCCGTCGGCACTCCTCCTCAAATCACCTCTTCTGCAATACTGATTAAGTTCTTCTCTTGACTTTGCAGTGTCTTTGGTTTTTCCTGGGATGTTTAGCACTGTGTTAAATATGTTATCAAAGAAATTTTTCTTGATATGCATAACATCCAAGTTATGCCGGATGAGATTTGTGCTCCAATACGACAAATCTCAAAATATACTCCGCTTCTTCCAGTTATGTTCTTTACATATACGGCCATTTATTTTATCTGCATCTGGTTCCCAAGCATACCTCAACCCCAAATGCTCTATAGTATTAAATATATCCGTGTTGGACCTAACCGGTTCGGCAAATTTTGTGACTACTTTTTTCTTCCGGAAGGCGATCAAGTTATGCCTGTAAGGATGATTTGGAGGCAAGAACTTCCTATGATTATCAAACCATGATTGCTTACCACTCTTCTGCAATGTAAATGCATCCGAATCATACATGCAATGAGGGCATGCCAAACGTCCAGTAGTGGTCCAACCAGACAACATTGCATATGCCGAGAAGTTACTTATTGTCCATATCAAAGCAGCTCTCATGATGAAATTCTGTTTCATAGAAATGTCGTAGGCTATGACTCCTGTTTCCCACAATATTTTCAATTCGGCCACCAATGGTTGCATGAAGACATCAATCTTTTCCTTTGGATTGATGGCTTTGGAACCAAAACTGTCAAAAACATTGCAGAATCTTTCATGCACTTCCATGGATGAAGGTTATATACAGTCAGTATCATAGCCAACATGAATACTGTTGCCCCGCTTGACCAAATGGTTGGAAGCCATCGGTACAAAGATCTAATCTCACATTCCTTATATCTTCAGCGAAATCAGGATGATTTTCATTGAAATGCTTCCAAGCTTTTGAATCTGATGGATGCCGCATTTCATCCTCTTTAGATTCATGTTCGGCATGCCATCTCATATCAGCAGCTGTAGCCTCAGATCTGTATAATCTCTGCAGGCGTGGAGTAAGAGGAAAGTAATGCATCCTTTTGTAAGGCACACTTTTCCTCCTACTTGTACTAGCTCCTCCTTCGCCATTTTTGTACCTCGATTGCCCACAAATCTTACACCATCTCAGCTTCGAGTCTTCACCCCAATATATTATACAATTGTTCAAGCAACAATTGATTTTATTAACCGGGAGCCCAAGCCCACGCAACAACTTCTTCGTTGAGTAAAAACTGTTTGCTACAACATTATCATTTGGCAAAATTTTTTTGATTAACCCAGCTACAGAATTGAATGCCTTTTCTGATAATCGATGTTCTGCCTTAATATTCAACAACCGAGCAGCCGTAGACAACTGGGAATGACCCTCACAACCAGGATACAATTCTTGATTTGCAGCACGCAAGATATCATAAAATTGCTATGCATCTGGATTTGGTTCTTCCATAAATATATTCTGATTGAATTCATTATCCGATGCATTCATCACCATTTCTTCATATATGTTTAAATTCACAAATGGTTCATCTACGGGAATTGACACTTGTTGGCTTGTAACAGTTGCTGGAATTTCCTCTGGTTCACCATGATAGTACCAAACATTGTAATCAAGAATAAACCCCTTTTTACACAAATGCATCTTAACAGTTTCAACATCTATGTAGGCTTTATTCTGACACCTGTGGAAGTTGCATGGGCACCTAATCCTAGGCCCATCCATCCATTCAGGTTGGCTACATGCAAATGCGATAAATTCTTCCAATCCATTCAGAAAATCTGGATTAAGCAAGCCATCTTTTATCCTTGCATACATCCACGAGTGAGCCCCGCTCATTTTTGATTGACTTATACAAATTCTGGTAAACCATTAAAGGAAACCATAATATAAAACTATATTAGCATTACTAAATATATAACTAAATTATTTCTTTTACACAACTAAGGTCCCTACCCTACAAGGCCGGGCCACGGCTATGATCCTTGTCATGCTAGCAAGGACCGAGGCACAGGTTCATGCCAGGCTAATGCTAGGGCTTAGATTCGGGCCTGGCCGCATGGCTATCCGTTCAATCATGAGACTTCACAAGCAATCAAGTGTCCTAAATTAATTTCACCTTCACTCCATGTCTAAAAGGTAAGGCCCTATCCCATTCAAGAATATTTTTTGTGATATGTTATTCTGCTATTAATTATCATCAATCGTTTACGTTGAAATTTCAGCAATATTTCCCCATATGTTCTCCTAAATGTGTGGCATATATGCCACACTAGGAGAACGTATGAGCAAATACAAATCGCAATCTCAAACGGGTCTAAAGGTTATAGTGCTGTGAGAAATAATATGGATATCCAAAGACAATCGAACTTATGCTTGTTATTTAGAAATTCTTGTCAATTCCGTAATAAACTCATTACATAATTGTATGTGAAGACTAAATATAAATCATTGAAACTACTAATTTGATGCTGAAAATTAAATACAATTACAATAAGACGTTCATTTTAGCATTACATATTTTAATGCATCATTCAATTTGAAGCATGATGTAAATAATCAAGACATAATATGATATTATAAAATTATATTATAATATGATATTATAATCATTATAATATCATATTATAATATCAATAAAATTAGAACCCACATATGTCAAATGTTCACCAATAAACTGCCATGCATAGTTTAATAGACTGAGAAATTAAACCATGACTATATAAAAATCACTAATCAATTATGACTGAATTAATTTAAAACATAATAAGCACTAAATAATTGCAAAGCAATTTCTTTAATTAATTTACTATCGATCAGAATCACTAATTAACAAATACTACAATGATGTTATATTGCAACCATTATTTATTAGAATACCATAATTTATTATTATTTTATATTATAATATTATAAATTAATATAAGTTAATATATATTATAATATGATATATTAATAAAGTGTCCTAAATTAATTATCATAAACATACTTTTTTATGATCACAGTAAATACTATATGTTAAAGGGACAATAAATTTTATTTTTCTAATTTAATAACAAAAAATCTAAATATTGAATTATATCATAATTTCATATTAATTTATAATGAGTTTATTATAAATATTTTTTTATGGGTGAAAATAAATATAATATTAAATTTAATATTGTAACATGAACTTATAATAACATTCTGACAATAAGACATGCATGAAGAAAACTATTTCGAATTTATTTTAAAATTTCATCAAACCCAAAATAGTTCAATATAATGATGTTAAAGAATCATTATATTATATTATTATAATATCACATAATATAATTTTTTATATAATATTAAAATAATACTATAGTGTATTCTAATGTTATTGTAATATATTATTTATTTGATATAATAATATTACTATAGGGGTTTTCTAAATTTAATTGATATAATAATATATTTGAATAAATTATTAAGATTAAAATATCAAAATAGCTTACTAATATTTTTAATAATAATAATTAATAATTTAATTAGTAATTTTTAATAAATATTTAATAATAAATTTAACCCCTGTGTTATTTTTTTTTTTGGCCTAGCCATTGTGGCCAAGCCACGATCGGCCACGGCCGCGACCATGGCTGGAGAAGACGGGAAGGGGTAGCCAAACCCCGTGTTAAATTTTTTTTTTCCGTGGCCTGGCCACTGTGGCCGGGCCACGACCGGCCATGGCTGCGGCCGTGGCCGGAGAAGACAGGAGGGGGGGGCCAAAACCCCCATGTTAATTTTTTTTTCCGTGGCCGGGCAACTGTGGCATGGCCAAAACCCCGTGTTAATTTTTTTTTCCGTGGCCTGGCCGCCAGGCCACGACCGGCCACGGCCGCGGCCATGGCCGAAGAAGACAGGAGGGGGGGGGGGGAGTTTCCCTCTCTGTTAAATTTTTTTTTCCGTGGCCTGGCCACTGTGGCTAGGCCACGACCGGCCACGGCCGGAGAAGATGGGAGGGGGGGGGGGATTCCCCCCCTGTTAATTTTTTTTTCGTGGCCAGGCCCCCCTGTTAATTTTTTCCGTGGCTTGGCCACAGTGGCCAGGCCACGAAAAAAAAATTAACAGGGGGGAATCCCCCCCTCCCGTGGCCAGGCCACGGCCGGCCACGGTCGCAGCCGTGGCCGAAGAAGATGGGAGGGGGGGGGGGGGGGGGTTTCCCCCCTGTTAATTTTTTTGGTGGCCTAGCCACTGTGGCCAGGCCACCGAGTTGCCGGCCATGGCGTTGCCGGCCATGGCCGGAACAGGAGGGGGGGTGGGAATAAAAACCCCCTCTCATACCAATTTTTTTTTTTTTACAGGGGGGAGCGAGGGAGGGAAGGGTACCTAAAAATAACCCTCGCCGATGAGGTCGTCGAGTGCCGGAGAGTCGCCGGAGAGCCGTCGGAGGTGGGAAGAGGGAGGAGGAGAAAGGAGAAGACGGGAGGGGGGAGGGGTTCGGGCTCGTGAGGAGGAAGAAGAAGAGGGGGACGGTTTTATGAATTAGGATTAGCGATGCATAATTGCATCGCTAATACGTCGCTAATCAGCGACGCTGATTGTGTCGCTAAGTTACCGCCAATAGGCATTTTGGCAGGAAATTAGCGATGCATTACATAATGAATGCGTCGCAATTTTTGTAATATTAAATTAATAAACTAATTTGAGACGCATAATGAATGCGTCACAATATTAGTTTATTAATTTTAAACTAATATTGCGACGCATAGTATATGCATCGCAATATTGCGACGCATAATGAATGCATCGCAATATTGCGATGCATAATTAATGCGTCGCAATATTAGTTTTAAATTAATATTACGATGCATTTATTGTGCATCGCAATATTGCGACGCATAATGGATGCATCGCAATATTAGTTTTAAATTAATAAACTATTATTACGATGCATTATATATGCATCGCAATATTGCGATGCATAATGGATGCGTTGCAATATTAGTTTATTAATTAAAAACTAATATTGCGACGCATAATGAATGCGCCGCAATATTAGTTTATTAATCAGCGATGATCGATCTGACGGTTTTGATCCATCCGATCGGCGACGATATCCGATGGTTGCGAGCGATCCAAGCCATGATCTCGATCGGCGATGATCGATCTGACGATTGCGATCCATCCGATCGGCGATAATATCAGACGGTTGCGACCCATCTGAACGGCGACGATATCAGAGGGTTGCGATCGATCCAAGCCATGATCTTAATTGGCGATGATCGATCCGACCGTTGCGATCCAACCGATCGGTGACGGTCTGACGGTTGCGATCGATCCAAGCCATGATCCCGATCGGCAATGATCGATCCGACTATTACGATCCAACCGATCGGCGACGATCTGATGGTTGCGATCGATCCAAGTCATGATCCCGATCGGCGATGATTGATCCGACCGTTGCGATCCAACCGATCGGCGACGATTCGATGGTTGCGATTGATCCAAGCCATGATCTCGATCGGCGATGATCAATCCGATGGTTGCGATCCATCCGATCAGCGACGATATCTGACGGTTGCGAGCGATCCAAGCCATGATCACGATTGGTGATGATCGATCCGATGGTTGCGATCCATCCGATCGGTGACGATATCTGATGGTTGCGAGCGATCCAAGCCATGATATCGATCGGCGACGATCGATCTGACCGTTGCGATCCAACCGATCGACGACGATCCGACGGTTGCGATCGATCCAAGCCATGATCCCGATCGGTGATGATCGATCTGATGGTTGCGATCCATCTGATCGGCAATGATATCAGACGGTTGTGATCGATCCAAGCCATGATCCCGATCGGCGATGATCGATCCGACGGTTGCAATCCATCCGATTGGCGACGATATCCGATGGTTGCGAGCAATCCAAGCCATGATCCCAATCGGCGATGATCGATCCGATGGTTGCGATCCATCCGATCGGTGACGATATCCGATGGTTGCAAGCGATCCAAGCCATGATCCCGATCGGCGACCATCGATCTGACCATTGCGATCCAACCGATCGGCGACGATCCGATGGTTGCAATCGATCCAAGCCATGATCTAGATCGGCGATGATCGATCCGACTGTTGCGATCGATTAAAGCCATGATCCCGATTGGCGAGGATCGATCTGACCATTGCGATCCAACCAATCAACGACGATCCGATGGTTACGATCGATCCAAGCCATGATCCCGATCAGCGACGATCGATCCGACCGTTACGATCCATTCGATCGGCGACGATCCAACCGTTGCGATCGATCCAAGCCATGATCCCGATCTACGATGATCGATCCGACGATTGCGATCCATCCGATCGGCAACGATATCCGACGATAGCGATCGATTGAACCCATGATCTCGATTGGCGATGATAGATCCGAAGGTTGCGATCCAACCGATCGGCGATGATCCGACGGTTGCGATCAATCCAAGCCATGATCCCAATTGGCGATGATCAATCCGACGGTTGCGATCCATCCAATTAGCGATGATATCCGACGGTTGCGATCGATCCAAGCCATGATCCTGATCGGCGATGATCAATCCGATGGTTGCGATCGATCCGATCGGCGATGATATCCGACGATTGTGGGCGATCCAAGCCATGATCCTGATCGGCGATGAACAATCCAACCATTACGATCCAACCGATCGGCGACGATCCGACGGTTGCAATCGATCCAAGCCATGATCCCGATCGGCGATGATCGATTCGACGGTTGTGATCCATCTGATTTGCGATGATATTAGATGGTTGCGATCGATCCAAGCCATGTTCCCGATCGGCGATGATCGATCCAACCGTTGCGATCCAACCGATCGGCAACAATCCGACGGTTGCGATCAATCCAAGCCATGTTCCCGATCGGCAATGATTGATCCGACCATTGCGATCCAACCAATCGGCGATGATCCGACGGTTTCGATCGATCCAAGCTATGATCCGAATCGGCGATGATCGATCTGACCATTGCGATCCAACCGATCGGCGACGATCCGATGGTTGCGATCAATCTAAGCCATGATCCCGATCGGCGATGAACGATCCGACGATTGTGATCCATCCGATCGACGATGATATTCAACGATTGCGAGCGATCCAAGCCATGATCCCGATCGGCGATGATCGATCTGACGGTTGCGATCCATCCGATCGTCGATGATATTCGATGGTTGCGAGCGATCCAAGCCATGATCCTGATCGGCAATAATCGATCTGACGGTTGCGATCCATCCGATCGACGATGATATTAGACGGTTGCGATCAGTCCAAGCCATGATCCCGATCGGCGATGATCGTTCCAACCATTGCGATCCAACCGATCGGCGACGATCCGACGGTTGCGATCGATCCAAGCCATGATCCCGATTGGCGATGATCGATCCGACCATTGCGATCCAACCGATCGGCGATGATCCGATGGTTGTGATCGATCCAAGCCATAATCCCGATCAGCGATGATTGATCTGACGGTTGCGATCCATCCGATCGACAACGATATCTTACGGTTGCGAGCGATCCAAGCCATGATCCCGATCGGCGATGATCGATCCGACGGTTGCGATCCATCCGATTGATGTTGCGATCGATATCTGATGGTTGCAAGATGATCCAAAGATCCAAGCTGTGATCCCGATCGGCGATGATCGATCCGACCATTGAGATCCAACCGATCGGCAATGATCCGACGGTTACAATCGATCCAAGCCATGATCCCGATCGACGATGATCGATCCGACGGTTGCGATCCATTCGATCGGCGACGATATCAAACGGTTGCAATCGATCCAAGCCATGATCCCGATCGGCGATGATCGATCCGACCGTTGCGATCCAACCGATCGGCGATGATCCGATGCTTGCGATCGATCCAAGCCATGATCCCAATCGGCAACAATCCAACGGTTGCGATCGATCCAAACCATAATCCTGATCAGCGATGATCGATCCGATGGTTGTGATCTATCCGATCGGCGACGATATCAGACAGTTGCGAGCGATCGAAGCCATGATCCCGATCGGCGATGATCGATCCGATGGTTACGATTCATCCGATCGGTGACGATATTAGACGGTTGCGATCGATCCAAGCCGTGATCCCGATCGGCGATGATCAATCTCCGACAGTTGCAATTCAACCGATCGGCGATGATCCGACGGTTGCGAGCGATCCAAGCCATGATCTTGATCGGTGATGATTGATCCGACGGTTTCAATCCATCCAATCGATGACGATATCCGACGGTTGCGAGCGATCCAAGCCATGATCCCGATCGACGATGATCGATCCGACCGTTGCGATCCAACCGATCGGTGATGATTCGATGGTTGCGATCGATCCGAGCCATGATCCCGATCGGTGATGATCGATCCGACGGTTGCAATCCATCCGATCGACGATGATATCAGATGGTTGCGATCGATCCAAGCCATGATCCCGATCGGCGATGATCGATCCAACGGTTTCGATCCATCCGATCGGCGACGATATCCGATGGTTGCGATCGATCCAAGCCATGATTTCGATCGGTGATGATCGATCTGATGGTTGCGATCCATCCGATCAGCGATGATATCCGACGGTTGCTTGCGATCCAAGCCATGATCCCGATCGGCGACGATTGATCCGACCGTTGCGATCCAACCGATTGGCAATAATCCGATGGTTGCAACCGATCCAAGCCATTATCCCGATCAGCGATGATCGACGACGGACACTGTCGTGGCTGGCAAGAAGGGGAGAACCACTTTATATTTTTTGTTATTTTTTTCATGGGAGGGGTTGTTGAAAAAAAAACCCCCTTTTTTTTTCCAACGGCCTGGCCACTGTGGCCAAGCCACGGCCGTGGTTGCCGACCACGGCCACGATAAAAATTAAAATTTTTTTTTATTATATGCATCGCTAAATTAATAATTTATTTTTTAATTTTCTAGGTTTTTGCGTCTCTATATTAAAAATTAAAATTTTTTAATTTTCTGAGTTTTTGCGTCGCTAATGTGTTGCTATATTGCGACGCAAATGTTGCATCGCAATATAGCGATGCAATGTTACATCGCTATATTAAAAATTAAATTTTTATTTTATTTTTTTGGTATTTGCGTCGCTAAATAGCGACACAATCATTGCGTCGCTATATTAACGAAATTTTTTAAATTTTCTAGGTTTTAGCTTTGCTAATGCATCGCTATATTAAAAATTAAATTTTTTATTTTTTTATTATATGTGTCGTTATTGCGTCGCTAAATAGCGATGCAATTGCTGCATCGCTATATTAACGATTTTTTTTAATTTTCTTGTTTTGCATCGCTAATGCATCGCTATATTAAAAATTATATATTTTTATTTTTTTATTATATGCATCGCTATTACGTCGCTAAATAGCGACACAATAATTGCATCGCTATATTAACGATTTTTTTTAATTTTATGATTTTTGCATCGCTAATGCATCGCTATATTGCGACACATTTTTATTGCGTCGCTATTTATTTTTCTCGCTGAGTTGTCGCAATTTAGTGGTGCAAAAATGCATCGCTAAATTGGCGTCGCTATTTCTGAAGTTTTCTATAGTGAAAGGAATTATGAGTAGTTAAATAATGCAACTGATGCATGATTCGAAATATATGACATAAAATATATTTAATCTTTTGGGTTAGCTAAATCATGTCCATAAAGGGTTAGACCCTAAGGTTTAAATCAAATGGACTATAAGAGTATTTGATCAAATCTAAATTGATTAGATTAGGTTAAGGATGCTCTAAATCAAACAATAGTTGTAGTTGATCATGTCCATGTCTTTGATTAAACCAAATGGAAGTAGATTAGGCTTCGTGATTGAGCATGAATCTCTTAGATGGTCAAATCAAAATTGGTTAACCATATGATGTCAAGGTGAGTTGGCAAGTTGCTCTAGGATCAACGATCGAATAATTTTTAATTGGGAGCTACTCGTATTGATGCGTCTTTAACGAGTTAATGGCATATCCCTTCCATCGATCTCACTTACCTGGTCAATATGGTGAACCATTTATGATTCAGACTATTTACCTGACTCGGATTGACCCATGCCTGTAAGAAATCAGTCTGACTGATTGAGGTGCCACTTAACCTGACTTAATCTTGTTTCATTCTACCGGTTTTATAGATTCAATGGGAGAACTTGATTGGTCAATTTATCTTCAGATTATTAAATCATCTAAAATTATTAGGTTCTTAAAATGAAATAGTTATATGATAACTAGATCATAGCCTCCCATTAAGGTGGATGATAATGAGTCTGATGTCTTGATAATCATTGAAGGCACTCCATGCCTGGTGCTTATCAACCATCGAAATTATCATTCATTATATGATAAGTCAGCGTAACTATTAAATAGACAGTCAGGTGGGCCGAGCTTTACTCGGGCTTGGTTGTCTATTGATAAGTTACACTGATTATATCATTTAATAGTTGGACCTAACCAAAACTTTCAGTGGAGGCACTCCATGCCTGCTGAAGAGGAATATGGAGCAAAACTGAACACTAAAAATTGTTTGGGGAAACAATTGGTTTTGAACCTACTCTTAGATGCATATGGGTTGGCCAAGCTTCACTTGGGCCTGTATGTAGTCTATGTAGATCTTAGTGCCCACTAAAGAATTAAGAATAATTCTTCGAATTGGGGTGTAGAGGTTGCCAATTTGAACAAAATAGTGGAAGAATCTTTAGACTAAAGTCCAAGTCTTTACTGAATCAATTTATATACTACTAAATTTTAGTTTTTTCTTATGCAAAACATGGCCACTAATTTATCATTAAGGTCCCTATTGGATAGTGACAAGTTGAATGGTTTAAATTTCAATAGCTGGTTTAGAAAACTTAAGATCGTCCTTGAGCATGAGAGGATTCTATATATTCTGAATAATCCTGCACCAAAGATACCTGATGCAAACACCCAAAGTTCTGAGAAAGACACTTATCAGAAGTGGCTCAATGATAGAACTAGCTTGCGTTGCATCATGCTAGCAGCAATGAACGATGAATTCGGTCGCCGGTTCGAGAATGCTCAGCCAGAAGAAATCATTCAAGCGTTGAATGAATCTTTCGGCACACCGACGACGTTGAAAGGCACAAGACTAGTTGTGCTATTTTTAATGCTCGAATGAGGATGGATCTCCTGTCACTGATCATGTATTGTACATGATCGAGAAGATAGAACTCTAAGCAAGCTCGGCTTTCCCTTACATGAGCAGTTGGGAAAAGATGCGATCCTGAATTCCTTGCCTCCATCCTTCCGACCTTTCCTTACTCATTTTCGAATGACAAAGCCTGCAGTCAACTACCACGGTTTGTTGGGGTTGTTACAGAACTTTGAGAAGGATAACCAGCTCTCTAAGGGTTTGGTTAATGTGGTTGAAGGATCTAAGGTAGGGCGTCAACCCTTTGGGAAAGGGAAGAAGAAAAAGAATAAGAAAAAGGTGCAACATGCTAGGACATCTATAAGGGGTCAGATGCAGAAGAAGAAAGTTGATAAAAGTCAAGCTGAATGCTTTCATTGCAAGATGCAAGGGCACTGGAAGAGGAACTATCCTCTTTACATTGCCACACTTGATCCAAACAGGCCAAAGAAGAAAAAGGGGCAAGATGTTGCTCAACAAGGTATTTATATGATAACACCTTGTAATTTTTCTGTATATGATAATCAGACCTGGGTATTGGATACCGGGAGTCCTTTTAACATTTGCAATTCATTGCAGGGACTACAGGTCACTAGAAGATTTGAGGACAATGAAAGATTCCTTAATGTCGGCGATGGAAGATTAGTTCCAGTTCTGGCATTAGGAGTTCTTGAAATAGTTTTCAATAGAAATGTCATTATACTAAATGATTGTCATTTTTGCCCAACGTTCTTGTTGAACGTAATTTCTGTAGGCCTTCCAAAAGTCATTATGAAATTTTAATAAAGGATGTTACTTTGAATATCATTATGAATGGAGTCACTGTAATGACTGGGCATTTATCTAATGGCATTTATATATTATCACAGCCTGTGAATGTAGTGTACAAATCAAGTAAGCGCCCTAGAACAACTGATGTCACAGACATTTATCTTTGGCACCATCGGCTGGGTCATATCAATAAGAACAGATTAAACAGGTTAACTCAGGAGGGCATCCTTCGAGTTGATGATTGTGAATCATTAACTACCTGTGAATCCTGTCTTCTTGGTAAAATGACCAAGTCATCTTTTACTGAAAAAGGTGAAAGAGCCAAAGAGCTATTGGGTCTAGTACATACTGATGTATGTGGACCAATGAGCACTTGTGCCAAAGGTGGATATTACTACTTCATTACTTTTACAGACGACCTTTCTAGGTTCGGTTATGTCTATCTTATGAGACATAAATCTGAGTCGTTTGAAATGTTCAAACTATATCATAAAGAAGTAGAAAAACAAACAGGAAAATGTATTAAGACCTTCGATCAGATCGAGGAGGCGAATACCTTTCCAATGACTTTGTGACATATTTAAGGGAGAATGGGATTCTCTCCCAATGGACTCCTCCTGGAACACCGCATAACGGTGTGTCGGAAAGAAGGAATCGAACTCTGTTAGACATGGTTCGGTCCATGATGGGTTTTGCAAGCTTGCCAATATCATTTTGGGGATACGCATTAGAATCAGCTTGTCATATTCTTAATAAGGTTCCAAGTAAGTCTGTTTCTAAAACTCCACATGAGATGTGGTATGGACATAAACCGGTTATCACCTATCTGAGAGTCTGGGGGTGTCCGGCTTATGTGAAACGTGCAAAATCAGACAAACTTGAACCCAAATCTGACAAATATTTTTTCATCGGCTATCCGAAAGAAACCAAAGGATATTACTTCTACAATACTGAAGAACAAAAGTTGTTCATTAGTAATAGAGCAGTTTTTCTTGAAAAGGAGTTCCTTAGTGAAGGAACAAATAGCTCTAATATTGAACTTGAGGAAGTTCATCAAGTAGAAGGAACAACACAAACCAGTGAACCCTTAGAATCTGAGTTGATTAGATCAAACTCAAAACCCATTTTAGATGCACCATTAAGGCGATCTGGTAGAGTACCACATCAACCGGACAGATACTTAGGTTTCTTGGTCCAGAACGATGATCCTGTTGAACTCGATGAGAACAACGAGGATCCGATCACCTATATGGATGCTATGCAAAGGACTGACTCTAATAAATGGCTTGATGCCATGAAATCCGAACTTGATTCCATGAAGGACAATAATGTATGGACATTAGTTGACCCACCCGAAGGGATAAAACCCATAGGGTGTAAGTGGGTTTTCAAGAGGAAAAGAGGCGCAGACGGAAAGGTAGAGACCTATAAAGCACGTCTGGTTGCCAAGGGGTATCGTCAACGTTATGGTATTGACTATGACGAAACGTTTTCTCCTGTGGCAATGCTGAAATCCATTCGGATTATGCTAGCTATAGCAGCACACTTCGATTATGAGATTTGGCAGATGGATGTTAAAACCGCTTTTCTAAATGGTGATTTAGAAGAACAGGTGTATATGATACAGCCTGAAGGTTTTATATCTGAAGACGAGTCTAAAGTGTGCAGGCTACAGAAGTCTATTTATGGACTTAAGCAAGCATCTAGGAGTTGGAACATACGATTTGATAAAGTGATCAAATCTTATGGCTTTATTAAGAATAAAGAAGAACCTTGCATTTATAAATGGGCTAACGATTCCGTTATTGTATTTCTTGTATTATATGTGGATGATATTCTCTTAATCGGGAATGATATCCCTGCATTACAAGGAATAAAGACATGGTTATCATCACAATTCTCCATGAAAGATCTGGGAGAAGCATCATACATCCTAGGGATGAAGATCTATAGAGATAGATCTAAGAGGATGCTTGGTTTATCCCAATCTACGTACATTGACACAGTGCTAAAGAGGTTTAGCATGGAGAATTCCAAGAAAGGCTATCTTCCGATAGGCCATGGAATTCATCTTTCTAAGAAGGATTGTCCGACAACTCCTAATGAAAGAGAACGTATGAGTCGAATTCCATATGCTTCGGCAGTAGGATCGATTATGTACACCATGACATGTACAAGACCAGATGTGGCATACTCACTAGGAGTAGTGAGTAGATACCAATCTGATCCAGGAGAAAAACACTGGCAAGTTGTTAAGACAATCCTTAAGTATTTGAGAAATACTAAGGACCAGTGGTTAGTCTATGGAGAGTCTGATTTGAAACTTGTTGGATATACTGATTCCAGTTTCCAATCAGATCATGATGATAGCAAAAGTGTATCGGGTTTCGTGTTTATCCTAAATGGTGGAGCTGTTTGCTGAAAAAGTTCAAGCAACATACAGTGGCAGATTCGGTGTGCGAGGCAGAGTACATCGCTGCATCAGATGCTGCGAAAGAAGCTGTGTGGCTGCGAAAGTTTATCTCCGAGCTTGGAGTGGCACCTTCCATAGATGGACCAGTCCTGTTGTACAGTGACAGCACTGGTGCCATAGCTCAAGCAAAGGAACCACGAGCACATCAGCGCACCAAGCACATACTGCGCCGGTTTCATCTTATTCGAGAGATTGTAGACCGAGGTGACATAAATCTTCAGAAGATTGATGGAAAGGAAAACCTAGGTGACCCATTTACTAAAGCACTCAGCATCAAGGAGTTTGACAACTATAAGTTGAAGATGGGTATTAGATACTGTAATGAGTGGCTTTAGGCTAAGTGGGAGTTTGTTGGGAATTGTATCCTAAAGCCAATCATTTGATGATTGTGCTAATGTAAATTGTATATAAATTGATATATTAATAAAAGTTATTTGGCAGTTTATTCATTACAAGAACATCTTCTTAAACTCCTAATAGTAATGAAGCCCTCAGGATCTTCCTTCACGATAAAGGAGGATTTATCTTTGAAGGTCCTTAAAAGAGTTCGCGACCAAATGATATACTATGACAGGGCCATAGTACTATCAATTATAGGACGTTGTATATCATATTTGTTGGTTGTCCTCTTAACCAAGGAGTGTAGAGACACTGGTATGACATACAGGTGAAAGTGTAGGAGTACATTTCACCGAACGTGACTCATTTTCGGATACTCTGCTGTCAAGAGTTAATCCGAGAAGATATAGGTATAAGTATCCTTCAGACCTGAAGATCACAACCAGTGGCTTACAAGCAACTCATTGTACTTAGGTGCCGGACCACCTGGATTTCTAATCCAGCTACGAAAGGTTACTGGGTGCAGTCAAGTACTTGTGGTAGTCAGTTGTGGATCAAGATGGAATTTGACCTATCCCGTTAAAAGGAGAAATGCTTGTGTTTCAATTTAGCAAGACCTTGGCCAAGGCACTTCATGTGAAAGTCACATGATCACTAAAGTTGAAATCACTTTATGGATTTGCTGTTTAGAGTTGACAGGCTCTTAAGCCATCCTTAGCATTTATGGTCAAGAGGATGAATTATACGGTAACTATTTCTTAGGGTTCTTGGAGTTTGCTCGGCAACTCTTCGACCTATCCGGACGTCGGGTTCCATTGCTAGATGGGCACATCGATTAGTATAGAAAGTTGTTTCTATGCTACCGGCTTAGGTTCGAACCTAGAGAGTCACACGCATAGAAGTTTCCTAGGATGATCTATTTGCTGATCAACGATTGAGAATCGTATATGATTTAATTAATCAATTTGATTGATTGAATTATCTCAATTGGATTAAGTACAATTGAATAAGATTCAATTTGGTTTAAGTCTATTAGAAGGACTAATCAATTTCAAATATTGATTTGAAATTAGACTTGATTTGGATTTAAATAGATTCAGGACTAGCCAAATTTGATTTGGGCTAGGACCATGATCTATGTAGGTTCAGTCCAATAAATTCAAATCAGCTTAAACCAAAACCGAACCCAAACCCCTCGCATAAGGATCTCACATGATAACTTGATTAAATTCTCATGTAGATTTAATATATTAATTTTCTCCAAACTATTTCCATTGGAATTCTAAGTGTTAGAATTCATGTGGAATTAATATGCTTCTTTGAGTAAACCAATGATGGAATTCTAAGTGTTAGAATTCACATCTCTTTGATTTTTACCTAACATCGGAATTAACTAAACGCCGCGTCTTTTGGTTTTCACCGAACATTAGAATTAATCAAACGCTGCGTCTCTTTAGTTCGATGTCTCTTTGGTTTCACCGAACATCAGAATTCTAAGTGTTAGAATTGAGCCTATAAATTAGAGGACATTCTTCACCATATTACGTAACAATAACAACACACGATTATCGTGTATTGAATTCTAAAGAGTTAGAATAGAAAATCCTTGTGATTCTGGTGTTAGCAAAAGTTTGGTGGATCTTGGAGGAAGATTCAAGTGGGAGGATTCAAGATCAGCAAAGTTATTTTCCGCGAGCTAGCACTCCTAGGAATCCGATCATTCGGGGCTTCGCGTGGACGATACTAGAGGCCGGACGATTGAATGGCTGCAGAGCATAAAGGATTTACCTACTGTTCTTAAGGTAAGTGATTTGATCCCTAGATCTTAAGGCAGGCTTCAAGACGAGTAGTATGACTTCTCATCTTGAAGATTAAGATATGATCTTAATTATTTAATTTATATGCATTATTTAGATCAAACGATCTTATATATAAGGCAAAGATATGATCTTGATGCATGTTAGATAGATTAATATGTAATCTTTAAATTTCCGCATTGATAATTGTTATAAAATTAAAATATGCATGCCTCGGGGATTATTTCTCCCTACAGTTAGTTTAGATTTATCTCTACCTCTATCCTTACCATGGATTATTAAAAGATCACCTTTCTAACTAAAATATCTAAAGGTTTACGTTGTATATGTCCAAACCATCACAATCAATTTTCTCTCATTTTATCTTCAATTGGGGCTACTCCTATCATTTCTTTATATATTTATTGCTAATTCTATCTTTTAAAGTTTACCACATATCCATCTTAATATGCATTTCTATCACACTTAATTTATTCATATATTATTTCAATATTACCGAACACTCTATTCCATATAGCATAGTTGGCCTAATAGCGGTTTTATAGAAATTTTCTTTCAATTTTAATGGGATGTGTCGATATAATACTTTCGAAGTACTCCTCCACTAATCCATTGCTTTGACTCTATGATTCACATCTTTATCTATTTCACCTTCTTGCTGGATAATTGATCCCAAATACCTGAATTTTTTACTCCTTGATATCTCATTGCTTGCCATCTTCACTGTTTCTTCATTTGTATTTCTACTCCCACTAAATTTACATTTCATGTATTCAGTTTTAGTTCTACTAATCTTAAAACCTTTAAATTCTAAAGCCTCTCTCCAATTCTCTAGCTTAGCATTTACTTCAGATTTAGTTTCATCAATCAACTATATCATCTGCAAATAACATATACCATGGGATATCATTTTAATATGTTTAGTTAATTCATTCATAACTAATATAAAAAGATACGGACTTAAGGCATATCCTTAATGTAAACCTACAGTAATTGAAAACTTACTAGTTTCTTCTATTATTGTTTTAACAATAGTTATTGCTCAATCATATATCTTTTATCAATTCTATGTACCTTTTGGTAACTCCTTTTTTCTCTAAACCTACCATATTATTTTTTTAGGTACTCTATGATATGCTTTCTTTAAATCAATAAAGACCATATTAATATTTTTTTTTCTTTTTTCTATACCTCTTCATCAATCTTCTTAATAAATAAATAGCTTTCATGATCGATCTTTCAAGCATAAATCCAAATTGATTATTTAACACCAAAGTTTCAGCTCTTATTGGATTTCTATTACTCTCTCTCATATTTCATTATATGATTCATTAGCTTAATCCCTCTATATTTGCACTATTTTGAATATCTTTTTTATTTTTATATATGGGTATTAATATACATTTTCTTCAATCATCCGACATTCTTTTAGTTGCTACAATCATATTAAATAAATTGGTTAATCACATAACTCCAATTTCTCTTAAGCCTTTCCAATCATCAATAGGGATTACATCTGGTCCTAATGCCTTTGCATTTTTTATTTTACTCAAAGCCTTTTTAACCTTAAATACTACAAAAAAATTTATGTTCATTTGTTACTCCTAAGTTATCACATCCTTCTACCCTTAAATTTATTAAATTATTTTATTTAATAAATATTTAAAATAGCTTTTTTATCATTCTTTTATCTCTTCTTCTTTTACTAAGACTCTTTCATCTTCATCCTTAATACAATTAATTAGTCAAGATCTTTTATTTTCTTTTCTCTTAGTTTTGCTAGTTTTATATAGTCTTTTCACATTCTTTCGTATCTAGTCTATTATATAATCATCATAAGCTTTAAGTTTGACATTACTTACCGCTTTTTTAGCTTCTTTCTTTATATCTCTATACTTTTTAAGACTTTCTTTATTCCTAGCCTCTTACCAAATTTTATAGTTTATCCTTTTAAGCTTGATGGCAGCTTGAACTTCCTCGTTCTATCACCAAGTTTTCTTTCCTTCTAGTCCTAGCTACTCCTTTTGATTCTCTTATTAACTTTTCTTTAAATTTTTTCTCCTTTCAACTTTCATAATTTAATTTTTGGATTAATAGTCTTATGTTTTATTCTAGATTTCATTTTTATCCATATATCTACCTTCCTAGTTAAGAAAAAATCTATTTGACTTTTATTAGATCAACTTTTAAATGTTATTAAATGTTCATCTCTTTTTTTTAAACTAGTGTTTGCTATTATTAGATTATACGCCACTGCAAAATCTAATAAGCTCACGTCGGCTTCATTACTATCTCCAAATCTATATCCTCTATGTACCATTTCATATCCATCCTCTGTTTATCTATATGTCCATTAAAATCTTCTCCCAAATATATCTTTCTTCTTGTGGTATTTCTTGCATTACTTCATCTATGTTTTTCCAAAATTGTGTCTTAGTTTGTTAGTCTAATCTTACTTATGGTGTATATGCACTAATTATATTAATTATATTATTCTCAATTATAAGTTTTAGTAATATAATCCGATCTTCTTTCCTAGTTACCTTAACAACATATTCCTTAAAATTTTTATCTATAATTATTCCTACTCCATTTTTATTTTTATGTTTTTCAATATAATATAATCTATATCCTATAGTCTCTATTTCTATAGATCTTTCGCTTACTCATTTAGTCTCTTGTAAGTATATTATATTTACTTTTCTCCTAATCATAGTGTCCATTATCTCCATAGATGTACCTGTTAATGTTCCTATGTTTCAAGTTGCTAGTCTAATCTGATTATTATGGACTAACTTCTTTACTTGCACTCATCCGTAGTGCAGGAACCCTTGCTCACTTATCATCGCATCCGGATGCTGGTACAATGCCCCTTTGCCCATTTTTCAAAATATCCGGAGGTAGATGCAATATGTCTCTTAATGGGGACGTCCTAGTCTTTCGTAAAGTTTAATTTAGTAGATTCATATTTTAAGGGATCTGACGAAGTTTTACGCTGGCTATCAGTTACCTAATGTAACCCTTCTCCTTTATCCGGGCTAGAAACCGGTCTTGACAGAGTTACAGTCCCACTTTATCCCTATAAATTGTGTGATTACAAAATGCATCTTAGAGGTTTTACTAATTTAGAAGACTCTAAAGCTTTGCCATTGCTTCACTGCTGGCATACTCCTCAATGCCAATTCAAGAAGGGGCAACGGGAAGGCACGTGGCACCGCAGTTTAGGGCCTTTTAGGAAAATTTTGTAAATTTTGCTAGCATTGCAAAAAAAAAAGATTTATTTTCAAATAAATCCAAGTCTTGACTCCACCTTATCCAACTTGGGTGAAAATAATTTCAGATAAAGATGAGTTGTAAGTTAACACAATCATGTTTATTTAGTTTGTTTCAAGTTTTATTTTAGGCTGGTTTAACTCCACTCTTGTCTTCCAAAGCCTATGAGATTGGTTCAGTTTTAAGCCAAACAGTTAAGCAATCTTATCTGACCCAAAATGCAATTCTTAAAGTAAAATTTATAATAAATCATATGTATAAATATCCTAAACTAATGGATTGTGTCATATTTTGTTCCATTAATAATGCCATGTTTTTTTGTTGTTATAACATGTTATGTCTAAAATCTACTATTTTCTTTTAGGTTGTTTTTCTGGAATATTATTGAAGGGGTTATTCAAGGTCTTATGTTGTTGATTGCTTGCTACAATGGGTTTATTGAATATAATAAATGGATCCCTAATAATTTAATTTAATTTAATTTAATTTTTTAAAGTAATACAAGAAGAAACTTAAACCAACTTGACCTTGATTAGGATGGTTTAGTTAAGCTTCATTATTAATTGGTTCAATCACAATTAAAAAAGTTGAAGAATCTATTAGATTCGGTTTAATTCAAGTTAGCGCCCAACTACCCTTAATCCAACAATAATGTAATAATGTAGGGCTTTGTTTTCATAAATATTCATCGTAGCTTTATAAAGGTAATATTTAAAATAAAAATAATTCATAATTTTTGGGATAAATGCTATTTACTTTTTCTTTATTTTTTTTTTGGTGAAAAAACAGTGCATCACCTCGTAGTAAATTAATATAACCTCCCACTCCCAATCGATGCTTGGAAGGTGAGGGAATCTTGGTAGGCCAAAAAATGAGATCTCTTATGACCAATGACAATTAGACAGCCAATCAGTTGGGCTATTCACTTTTCTTAAAGTATAGAAATTTTTAAAATGCACAAAACTCAAGGGCATTAATTTGACTTCAAAGGCTACTTTTTCACCTAGAGGAGATTTGATGCATTCAAATTACTGAGTATCAGCTGTTTTTTTTGACATGATGTTAAATGCGTGCTTAAATAAATAAATTTGAATCAGCATGATTTGCACACCCTCCCTTTGCGCATCACATCAAACCCTTTTTTTCCATAGGAGCAGTGCTACAGTGATGATTTATAGGCTCAAAATAAGTCATTGATGAAAGGCTCCAACATAGCGTATTCCAAGCTCATTCAAAATCACTTGTGTTTGATTTTTCAAAAGCATAGTATTTATTCAGAAAATAGCTGAGAAAATAAGTATTTTTTAAAATTATAACTTTATCATCAAGGAATAACTCTAGTTATTCCTGAATTCCATAGAAAATAAATTCAAAAAACCCATAGTTATTCCTAGATTTTCTAAGGAATAAGTTTAGAAGATAACTCATGGTTAAACATAGGTTATCCTCTCTGATTAAACTTTTTCAGAATTATCCCCTGTAGTTATAGCTTTTGAAGATAAAAGAGGATATCAAAAGGATAAGGAGATATCCTCTCTTATCCCCTATTTCAAATACAGCCTAAGTTTCTTACGTTCCATGGGACTAGCTTGATCTTGGTCCCAACTTTGCATATTACTGTTGAATGCTATTGAGACAAGCTTGAATGGGCCCTTATTGTCTCAACTTTCCACTGCTTTAGTACATGTAGGCCGTCACAACACAACAAATTAATGGTCTACATATATGGTGTGAAATGAAAACTATGTTGTACCTGATGTTTTTGAACTTTTTAGATGATGTCTCCCAAATTCGAACATATGCAAACAATGAACATGATATAGGTCCTTATTGTCATATTAGAGCAAGAAAATTTTTAGCTCTACTTTACCTAGCTGATTTGAGGATCTCGCATCCTAATTTGAGGTCTACATTAGCCGAGAAGTTGGACTACTATCTTGGAGTGCATAACTAAGCAAGCAATTAATTCTTAGTATGGTGACTTGTTATTCAATGGAACAAACCGGTCAAATTAAGCAAGAGAAAATTGTTAAAATTATGGAAAAATTCACATAGACTTTCCAAAACTTATATTTAGTGTTTAGCTTGTTTAATAAATAAAGAATTGAATGGGAATTTTCAACGAGTGAGATTGAAACTTGTTTTTTAAAAAAATTATATAAAAAAAAATCCTAACTGAGCCCATTCAATATAGGAGGCATCGGTATTCAGGCACCTTGATGTTGTTAAACAATATTTGTCCCACAATCAAAATGGTGCAAGCTTGGCCACAACGTCATTAATTTTCATGCAAGGGAAGCAAAAGCCAACATGGCCACATTGCCTTCCAAAGCATGGTCCCATTGTCTTCTTTTTGTCTTTTTGATGGAAGGAAATGTGAACCCAAGGGCACATGCAGTCATGTAACCATATGCACATATGGCCAAAAGGATGACTCTAACAACATCACCTAAAAATGGCTCAACATGTGGGTCCTAACTCACATGATATAAGTTAATAATGCCAAAGGATGGAACCGCAGAGCTACCTAGCTTCAACTTAAACATCTGGGTGGGGTCAACCCATTGAAACTGTTTTAAGTTAGAAAAATAATTTAAAAAATGCATCTTGAGACATTTCAAGTCAAACAAGCATCCTATGAAAAGAAAAAGGTTTAACTCATAGGTGTTAGATAATTAAGCCCTGTCACGCCTCAAATTCATCATCTGCTTCGGCCATGTGACACGGCGGCATGAACCCTAAGGCAAGCACTAGAGACCATGCAAGGCCTGTTATGAGCAATCCATACTACATTCCACAAGCTTTATTATAAAAAATAGTAATTATCATGACTCAAAACTTGGATAAACATCCATCAACATTAGAAATAAGTTCATTACCTTCTCTACAATCTTTAAAAATAATATTAAAATAAAATTTAGATCATTAAATTAATTGCAATAGCTGCAATGTTGCTCCAATTCATTCCATCAAACTAATCATCGCAACCTGTAAAAAAAATTTTAACAGATATAACGAACTCAACAGCCCTGTAAGAATCCTCTACATAAATTTACTTTCTTATATACAATTTAATATTTAGTCTTTATAATATAAATTCATGTATAAATTATATGATTATGTAAAACTAAACCATCAAACCAATAAATAGATGTCATAATGCAATCATGTAACACACATCCAATTACTTTAGACTCAACCAGTTATACATTGAATCCAATTCCACATGGCTTTCAACTCTAAACTATCATAACCATATTCCAGCCTGTGGCGGGGCACCTATAATGTCACACTCCAGCCTCTGATGGGTAACACTACCATATTTTCAGCATGTGGCAGGGTTTTCACATGGTCAACCTAGAGCATCAATCCCAAGCACTTATGCATTGCAACCAATACATGACACGCATATCAATGCACCTTAACTCAATCATAACTGACAACGTATCAATGCAATCAAATAAAAACATTCATACTTCTTCAAATTTTTAAAAATTAATTTAAAATTATATATATAAGCATCCCAAAATAATCAACCAAACTGCAACTTATATAATTTTAAAATAATAAAATTTTATAAGCCATAATTAGGCAACATTTATCAACCAAACCAAAAATCATAAAATGGCATGAAATCCATAATTTAATTTCTTTGTTTTTGTGATTTACAAAAATAAAAAAATTATTCAAATCAACTTATTGCATGAATTTCAAGCAATTATTATTTATAAATACTAGTAAAAATTATGTAAGAGAATCTTTACTTCACAATTCGGCTAACAATCCCTCACTTTTGACTCAAATATGGCTTCGCGCTATCATGCTGATTGTTCCCTTCAACTAATACAATTCATATATATTTATTTATTTAATAAAAAAAACTTTAATTAATAATAAAATAAAATAAAAATTAATTTTTTTTTTTAGAATTCATCATTGGATCTGTAGTCCCAGCACTTACCCTCCTCCTTTCCTTTTTTTTTCCTCTTCTTTCTTTTTTTTTTTTTTCTAAATCTCCTTACTTTCCATGCACTCACTCGACGATAACCGACTTCGTCGACTTTCCTCTCTCTCACTTTTTATATTTTTTTTTATAATTCCCTCATCATGGTCATCACCCATGCCTCTCTCTTTCCTCCATCGATGATCCACTAAGAATTTATTTCTCTTTCTTGATATCCGACGATATCATGATGTCAGTACTCCTCGGTAGAAGGGCAAAGAAGAAGAGGTTCTTTTTTCTTCTCCTTTTTCTTCTTTGTTTTTTTTCTCTTGGCCGCTTCTTTTCCTGGCAGTGGAGGGGCTTTGCCCGCCTTTTTCTCTTTTTTTTCCCTGGTCATGCTAGAAAACCCTAGGCTGCCTACCCCTTTCTTTTTTTATATATATATACCCAAGGCTCAGGCAGGGGAGGAGGAACTCTTTCCCTATTTCCACGCGTACATAATCGCGCACGTAGGTGGGGTTGGGCCAATCTTCTTTGAGCCAATCCAATCCTAGTCCCCTATAAGCCCTTCATGATCCATCTATCTTATTATTGTGCATGCCATACAAAATTATAGTTTGGTGCTCGCTTTTAATTAGCTATATATATATGAGTGGTACCAATGAAAAGTCTAAAGACATAAAGGGATTGGATGTTAATCTTAAAAGAATGGAATTGAAGCTTAGTTTTTTTTAAAAAAAAAATTAAAAAAATACCAACTAAATCCTTTATATGCTATATAGTTCTCACGAAAAAAATACGCTTTTACTAGCGCAATCTCTTTTAGTTAGGAGTTCATCTACTATGCCTTTTTAATATTTGTCTCAAAAATCAAGCTTCAATCTTATCCATTTAAAATTTTCATTCGACATCTTTAGCCCTTATCCCATGCTCTTATGCCATTGAATTTTTTTATTATTTATGGCACCATTCACTTATAGTTATTAAGTATGATAGTAAAGTGTTTAACTAGTTGCTATTGAACGTTCACCGTTTGGCTAACACAACCGTGTGAGTACAACGCATGTTGACTTAAAAAGGATATCATGTTGTTCTCATTGGCCTTTAACTAGGGACATACCAATGTGAGCACTTTTGCTCAACACCATTTTTTCTACCTATACGTCTACACGTACGTTCGGTGTACATTCACATTGCTATACAATTTTTTTTTCTCTACCTTGAGGGATGGCATTGGCTTCCAGAGTAGGATGCAAATGATGTTTATGCATGCTTGTGTATGAATATCTATATACGTATATGTGCATATATATATATATATTTATAAATACAAGTTATAAAGAAAATTAGCTGCATGCATGACTTATGCCAATTGAATGTCAAAAAATTCAAATATACAGTTGAATCTAATTGTTAATAGAGCTTGGATGTGAGGTCAGATCTTACTGATTTAGATGGATCCAAATTGAATCTCAACTTGATCGATCTTCCTCATCATCCAATATGAATTTAACCCATTTAATTTACAGCTCTATTTAAGAGCTCCAACATGTGCTAAACTTGTCATACTCATCACCCTATAGTAAACGAAAACATCACCATGCATGAATTATTTTTGCAAGCAAAATATGAGTTTCAATTTTACATTCCACATATACCAAGCCTTCTATATTATGCACGCTAGTTCAGGCTAAGGCTCCATTTTTATTTTTTTTTTGTTATATTTTTTTTTGTACTGTCAAATGATTACACTATTCTAATGCATGCCAAACCCGATAGATCAAAAAATAAAATTTATTTCAAAACAATTGCAAATCCAAAATCCTAAATGACAGGTCATTGAGATCGCCACCCAGTCAGTCGTAGAATTGGTTTTTCGATAGACGTAACGGATCTTAGCTCTATGAGTCTCCCAAAGCATGGACCATATGTCGAAAAGAATAGAATTGATAGGAACATGAGAGCGGTAGTCCTATCGCAGTCATCGGATTACAGTGAGCGAGTTGTTGGAATCTAGTATATTCAAAATTCAAAAGCCTTTTGACTTGATAAGTCCTTTTATCTGATACGTCGTTCTCAACTGGTAGGATAAGTCTTTTTATTTCAACCGGTAGGATAAGTCTTTTATTTTTCTTTTTGACCAGTCTTTTGACTTATACGTCTCTACGTACGTGATAAGTCTTTTATTTTTGTTTGACCTACCGTTGGACGCTGATCGACCTTTGGACTGAATCGTCATTCTCGTTGGATTGATTCGTCGCTCTCGATCGATGCTTGCTTTCTTATAAATATTCGAAGCAATGCCGGTGTTTAATTCATTTAACTTTATGTTTTTTATTCCATCCTTATCTAGAGATTCATTCCTCATCCTTATCCAGTCCAGAGATTCATTTTTTTGCTTCCGTTCTTATCCAGAGAGAAGGAAATCATCTCGGTTGTTCATCCTCTTCTGACATTGGTGTGTGCACGCCTGTTAGAAGACTTTGCTGTTGTATCCTGGAGGGTAGTCGTGCTCTGATCTTCTGCACCGAGATATTATCTCTGAGAGGCGCGAATCTACTCTTAAGGATAGTGCCTTGCACGCCACAACATCTTTTCAAATACATTCAAATTCAAATAGATCATTCCGGGTACTATCTTTTCCTCAAACTTATCCAACAATCTTAAGAGTAGATATGGACTCTATTATGGTTGCTGCTACTAAGTCCTTTTCCGATACATCCAAGATTGAGCAATTTACCGGTTCCCATTATAAACGCTGGCAAGAGAAAATATTTTCAATATTAGACATACATAATATTGGATATGTTTTGACTGATCCTAAACCTGAGAAAGAGGAGGACCTTCTAACCTGGGAAAAGGCTAACAGAATATGTAGGCATACTATTCTTAGTACTCTATCCAATGAACTATTTGATATTTATTATCCTATTAAATCAGCCTCTGAAATTTGGGAAAGCCTTAAAAGAAAATATTTCTTGAAGATGCCGGTTCTCAGAAATTTGCTATAGGAAACCTTTTTAACTTTACCATGTCAGAAGATAAGGATGTGTCATCTCAGATCCATGCTTTCCATGTTCTAATAGATGACCTTAAAAATGAAAATATTATTCTTCCTGATGCTTTTATTGCTGGATCCCTAATTGAAAAATTACCTGAATCTTGAAAGATTATAAGAATAATTTAAAGCATAAAAGAAAGTCTATGTCCCTTGAAGACGTTATTGTGCATATTAGGATTGAAGAGCAAAACAGAGCCCGAGAAAAGATAGAAAAGGCTAAGGAAATGACTAGTAAGGCTAATCTAATAGAGGATGGATCTAGTAAGGATAAACATAAGTCCTATAAGCCCAAACATAGAAACCATTACAAGAAATATGATAAGAAGCCTCATTTTCAAAAAAGTCAAAATTTTAAGAAGAAAAAGGGATCTTGCTATGTTTGTGGGAAACCAGGACACCATGCTGCCCAATGCAGGTTCAGAAAAATTAATGATGCTCCATCCAAACCAAAGGCTAACTTGATGGTTGGAGAAGATGTGATTGCTGCGGTTGTTAGCGAGGCCAATATTGTTGCACATACAAAGGACTGGGTGATGGATTCTGGAGCCACTCGTCATATATGTGGCAATAGAAATGCATTTGCCTCCTATATCCCACTGCCAGAAGGAGAGGAGCAAGTCTTCATGGGCAACTCAAAGTCTTGTTCAGTGATTGGCAAAGGAAAAGTCAATCTAAAACTAACTTCTGGAAAAGTCCTTTCACTTGGAGATGTGCTACATGTGCCGGACATCCGTATGAACCTGATTTCTGTGGCCTTGCTTGGAAAAAATGGTGTGAAAGTGTCATTTGAGTCTGACAAAGTTGTCATGACCAAATCTGAAAATTTCATTGGGAAAGGATATTGTAACCAGGGTCTATTTGTATTAAATGTACTCAAAGTTATGAATGAAAATGCATCATCTTCTTCTGCTTACTTGCTTGACTCTGTTAATCTTTGGCATGGTAGATTAGGACATGTTAATTACTCTTATATTAAAAGAATGAAACAATTAGGTTTGCTAAATAACATGTCTACTTCTTATGATCATGAAAAATGCCAAACATGTGTAGAATCTAAATTAACCAAAAGGAGTTGCAAATCTATTCATACAAGAAAACTGAATTGTTAGAATTAATTCATTCTGACTTAGGAGATTTAAAAGGTAATATGACTAGAAGTGGAAAGAAATACTATATTACTTTTATCGATGATTTTTCTCGTTATGCAATGGTTTATCTTTTAAAATCAAAAGATGAAGCCTTCGAAATATTTCTAAAATATAAGGCAGAAGTTGAAAATCAATTAACAAGAAAAATAAAAAGACTTAGATCTGATAGAGGAGGAGAATATGATTCTACTCCTTTTAATGATTATTGTGCACAACACGGTATAATTCATGAATTTACTCCTCCTTATTCACCAGAATCTAATGGAGTGGCTGAGAGAAAGAATAGAACACTTAAAGAAATGATGAATGCATTGCTCCTTAGTTCTGGTGCACCCATGAACTTGTGGGGGAAGCCCTTCTTTCTGCTTGTTTTATTCAAAATAGAATTCCTTATAAGAAAACCAATAAAACACCCTATGAGTTATGGAATGGTCATTTGCCAAGTTTTAAATATTTAAAAGTATGGGGTTGTTTAGCAAAGGTCTTGCTTCCTGAACCTAAAAAGAGAAAGTTAGGATCTAAAACCTTTGATTGTATGTTCATAGGTTATGTTCAAAATAGTCCTGCAAATAAATATAGTGCAGCCTATAGGTTCTTAGTGATTAAAAGTGAAAATAATATCATGGAACCTAATACTATAGTCGAGACGAAAGATGCAGAATTTTTTGAACATATCTTTCCTATGAAAACCTCCTTAGAAAGACCTTCTAGACCACAAGTGGTTGAACCTAATTTAAAGCCTGATGACATTCAAGAGCTAAGGAGATCCAAGAGAATCAGAAAGGAAACCAATCTAGGAGATGATTTTTATACTTTTCTTGTTGATAATGATCCTCAAACCTATTCTGAAGCAATTTCATCTCCTGATGCTATATTTTGGAAAGAGGCTATAAATAATGAGATAGAATCCATCATGAGCAATCATACATGGGAATTAGTAAGTTTACCCCTGGAGCTAAAACTATTGGGTGTAAATGGATCTTTAAGAAAAAACTAAAGCCTGATGGTTCTATTGAAAAATTTAAGGCAAGGCTGGTTGCAAAAGGTTATTCTCAAAAGAAAGATATTGACTACTTTGATACTTTTGCACCTGTGACAAGAATAACTTCTATTAGAGTTTTGATTGCTCTTGCATCTATTCATAAATTGATAATTCATCAAATGGATGTTAAAACTGCATTTCTTAATGGAGACCTAAAAGAAGAAATATATATGGATCAACCTGAGGGTTGTGTTCTTCCTGGTAATGAGCATAAAGTTTGTAAATTAATTAAATCTTTGTATGGCTTAAAACAAGCACCAAAACAATGGCATGATAAGTTTGATAAAGTGCTAGTTTCAAATGGATATCAAATTAATAGTGCTGATAAATGTATTTATTCTAAAGTTGTTAACCATGAATGTGTTATAATTTGTTTGTATGTGGACGATATGCTCATATTTGGCACTAATTTTGATATTGTGACTAGCACCAAAATGTTCTTGACTTTGAATTTTGATATGAAAGATATGGGAGAAGCAGATATGATTTTAGGAATTAGACTTGTAAAGAAGTCGAATAGTATCATACTTTCACAAGAACATTATGTTGAGAAAATCTTGAAAAAGTTTTCACATTTTGATAGTAAGCCTGTGAGCACTCCTTATAATGCTAATTCACAGCTTAAGAAAAATAAAAGCAATGGTGTCTTACAATCCAAATATGCTCAAATTATTAGTCTTATGTATTTAATGAACTGCACTCGACCTGACATTGCTTATGCTGTAGGAAGACTAAGCAGATATACCCAATGTCCTAACAAGGATCATTGGATTGCATTACAAAGAGTGCTTAGATATTTGAAAGGAACCATGAACTATGGTTTAATGTATTGTGGGACTCCTACAGTATTAGAAGGGTATTGTGATGCTAACTGGATTTCAGACTCTGATGAGATGAAATCCACGAGTGGATGTGTTTACCCTTGGAGGAGGAGCAGTGTCATGGAAATCATCTAAGCAAACATGTATAGCTCGGTCTACAATGGAATCCGAGTTTATTGCCTTGGAGAAGGCTGGGACTGAGGCGAATGGCTCAGGAATCTTTTGGTAGATCTTTCCATTTGGATGAGACCAGCTCCATCTGTGTCTATACATTGTGATTGTTAGGCTGCCATAGCTAAAGCTAAAAACAAAATTTATAATGGGAAGAGTAGACATATACGTCTAAGACATAATATTGTGAGGCAGCTTATTAATGATGGAGTAATATCCTTGGATTATGTAAGGTCAGAGTTGAATTTGGCCGATCCTCTGACTAAGCCTCTAAGCAAAAAGCTTGTGAGCAATACATCGAGGGAAATGGGATTATACCCAGATCAAAAGTTGAAGTGATGGTAACCCAACCTTCATGAACGGAGATCCCGGAAAGAAGGTTCATATGGGAAAACAATTCACTGGACAACTTGGAGTATACTATCATAATTATTTATATTGTGAAATCCCTTTCTATGGTGTGAGATAGTATTCTGCAGTGTTTAGGTTGAACTAATATGTGAAGTTCTTAATGGATGTCATAGCCTAATTTGGGTGGTATACAAAACTGCAGTGTATACTTGATGACAATCTACCTATATGAGTGTGGAGGTGGTGGCCGCTTCCTATGAGACTTGGGTAAGATCTCTAGAGCACTCATGAATATCCAGGTAGACGCATGGCCGAAACATGTCAACCCGCTTGAACAACCGAAATCTGAGAGATGAATGTGAGTTATAAGTCAATGATCCAATAAAAGAAGGATTGGTTCATAGAAACTTAGTTTCACCAACCTTTTATGGATTACACTAATTTTCTCTATGCCTGGTTCATAGTCATATAGACACCATGGCTTATGCATTACATTCTTAAAGTTCCTTCTAAAGTTTATCATCTTTTGAATATTGAAATAGTGGGGGATTGTTGGAAATCTTGTATATTTCAAAATTCAAAAGCCTTTTGACTTGATAAGTCCTTTTATCTGATACGTCGTTCTCAACCGGTAGGATAAGTCTTTTTATTTCAACTGGTAGAATAAGTCTTTTTATTTTTCTTTTGACCAGTCTTTTGACTTATACGTCTCTACATACGTGATAAGTCTTTTATTTTTGTTTGACCTACCGTTGGACACTGATCGACCTTTGGACTGAATCATCATTCCCGTTGGATTGATTCGTCGCTCTCGACCGGTGCTTGCTTTCTTATAAATATTCGAAGCAATGCCGGTGTTTAATTCATTCAAACTTTATGCTTTTATTCCATCCTTATTCAGAAATTCATTCCTCATCCTTATCTAGTCCAGAGATTCATTCTTTTGCTTCCATTCTTATCCAGATAGAAGGAAATCATCTCGGTTGTTCATCCTCTTCTGACATTGGTGTGTGCACGCCTGTTACAAGACTTTGCTGTTGTATCCTAGAGGGTAGTCGTGCTCTGATCTTCTGCACCGAGATATTATCTCTGAGATGCGCGAATCTACTCTTAAGGACAGTGCCTTGCACGCCACAGCATCTTCTCAAATACATTCAAATTCAAATAGATAAGATCATTCCGGGTACTATCTTTTCCTCAAACTTATCCAACACGAGTCCCCCTCAATAAAGAGGCTATGTGCACGAAGAATTCGAGTGGCATAGATAATATCGACTGAAGCAGTGTAGAGCTCAGCCAAAGAAATAGAGGAATCAAGGAGTTGAAACCATCCGTTGTCAACATCACTTCATCAATTCTCCGAATAATAAAAGCTGAGCTAGCGAATCTTTTTTGAATACTTTTATCGAAATTAATTTTAATAAACTTAAAAAAATAACTTTTAAAAGATAAAAATCATATATCGATCTAGTGAGACAGCACAAAAAAAAAAAAAAAAAAACCCCAGAGACTAGGCCAGCTAGAATCAAGGCTAAGGCTCCGTTTAGTTCAGCTGTTGATCTCTCCGGCCATCGCCAAATTAGCAACCACTCTTCAATGCTAGACAAAAACTGGCACGTTAAATGGGAAGCAAACGATGGGAGATCTACGGAAAGCAATGCTATAAATCAACCTGTGTCCGTTCCCACTGTCTTCCTCGCCATCGCATCACACGCCCTTTCGGTTGCTGGTGTGCCATGGAATGGGACCGATTAGACCTGAACGCCGAAAGAAAGCATGATGAAAGCGCATGCGTAAGCTCTTTTGTCATGGCACGAAGTCACCCACAACTCTTTGCCTCAATAGAAATAACTCCAGTTTCTTTCGATCTTTTGTTTTGTTTTGTTTTGTTTTCTTCTCTTTTCTTTTTTTGTTTTTTTTTTAGGTCCTTAGATTCGGAGGCAATCTGGTGGTCAGAAAGGTTCCCTGCCACCTAAAATTCACTTCTTCAAACAAACTTAAATATTAAACTCAGTCCAAGGTAGGTGAAACAGCCATCGTGGTTGCATATATATATATATATATATAATAATTAATATTCTTCTGCCTTCGTTATCAATATAAAATCATGAAAATATCGTTTTTATTTTTAATGAAAATTGTGTCTGCATGCACTCATTCAACGTTTGTGATGATTTACATAAGAGCAGCGCAGCGTATATTTAAAAAAAAAAAGTCTACTCTTAATTATTAAGCAATACTTAGTTAAATTAAAAGAGAAAATGATCAGTTATCGTTTATAATTAAATTACGTTATTTATTATTATTATTATTATTGGTGTGCTAATATTGAGTATATCAAAGTACAACAAACGTGCTGCACAGATTGATAAGTAACGCATGAGTCTTCGGATCCAGCGTGAATTCGATAAGTATTTTAGCTGACCACATTGTTCAAAAGAACCGAGTAAATATAAAATATTTTAGCTGACTATTGTTAGCTGTTTTTGACCAGTGGGAATGGCACGAAGATTGGGTTGAAATTTAAGAAATTTTACTTTGAACATTCTTTTCCGTAGTCTAACTTCATGACCAAAATGAAACATCTAGGTTAGAGAGGAAAAAAGTCGGACATGTATATTTTTATGTTAAAATGCTCGTCCTTCTTTGCTGTTCTTTGGACGGCACATTCCCTAGTTTATAAATCTTATTTTCTCATTATGAGGTGAGACGCATTTAATTCACTTCCTTGGAATTCAAGCCGAACCATCAATAGCTAGACTTCTTGAAAAGCTTGAGAACATGGTAGAATTCAAACTTACACAATGATATGAAACATTTGAGTTTCATCAATGTCTACAAAAATCTATCTATTCCTGTTAACGTCATGCCTTACAATCTTGTCCTCAGTCCAAACGACATCAAGAATTATATTAAATGAAGGAACAATTGTTAATGTGGAAATCCACCTCCTAGATTATGTAGAGCCTTGCATACCATATAGTAGGATTAAAAAGAATATGTAAGAATGAAAATAGCATTTATTTGGATCTTCCTTATAACTGAATTTATAAAGCTTTCTTCTAAAATTCATATCTACATCTTATCATAAAATTTAATTAATTAACTAATTTATATATAAATTTTATATTTGATTATTAATTGCATCCACATTCATATTTATCAAATAAAAATAGATATAATATGTTTGATCCATATATAATTCATTTTTATCCTTAATAAAAGTTACTATTTTAGTTTGTATGCACAGTTTTCAAAAGTATAGCATCTCATAGTTCAAATTTTGATGTTCATCAAAGTGTAAAAAAGGGGTGGCGCAAGTCCATTGACTCATTGGCTATGGTCTATTTTGTATCAAAAAAATAATTAAAAAATCCTCTACATTTATCAAACCCTTTTGACACATTATTATTATTATTTTGCAAATACATTTTATGTGTCCACAACTTCTAGATATCTTTTTCTCCCTCTATCAAAGCACCCATAGTGTTGAAATGATGATAATGTGCAATCTTAATATACTAATTCCCAAAGGCATGCACTATAAGCTTTTAATGCAAAGCTACGTTGAGGCAATCATTACAAAACTATATGAATTCAACATATATGTTAGTTAATCCTCTTAATAGAATGAATCATTTAGGACAAATATATAATGCTACATAGCATAGTTACAGTACCCCTTCCTCTAAATAAAAAAATTTCACTTCCAATCGACGTAAGGTGCTTTTAACGGCTCATGCGGTAGCCTAGCGATCAGGGCCTTTTCCATGCCATTAACACGTTACGGGTTCGAGGAATGACGCTCTGACTGACTTGAATAATTTCAAGATTAATTTTGAAGCCTGAAACATGGGTATTGGAAGGGCTAAGGTCTGTCTAATTTTTCTGTTCGCTGCGCAAATCTCGCGCCGTGCACGAAATATTTTCTGACGAAGAACGGGACCGTATGAGACCTAGCTATGGGTTGACAAAGCCCTCCTTCCCCTTTTATATACCAAAAAAAAATTGTAGGGTGCTTCTCTAAGTCTGTTTGGAATCGAAAGGGAAAGGTAAAGAGATGAGGGAATACCAAAGAAGAGTATCAGAGAGTTGTTAGCTTTTTCTTATTTGGGATGAGGAAAGAGGAAAAGAAAATATTATAGAATCAAAAAATTATAAGTTGTTCTCTTTTCTCCTTTTATCTTCAATTTGAAGGGCAAAAAAAAATTTAAACTCTTGAGGAAGAATGTAAGAGAATTAATGATATTGATTCTTTTTTCTTTTCTTTTTCTTTTATCTTCCTCTCAAGAGCTTTTATTACCCTTTTTTATCTTTCTCCTCTCCTCCCCTTCCTTTTGTTTCCATCCATCCAAACAAAACCTAAGTGAATGACATGGTAACGAGTGAAAGCACTTGCACCGTTATTTAGAAAAACCAATACAAATTTAAAATGACCATCAGAAAAATATTTTTCTATGAAAAATATTTAAAATTTAGATTTACCAATTGTTAGAGAGAGCTTACAATAAGACCTTTAGGAAGGACAACAATTTTTCATCAATGCACTAGTCTATCTAATCTCTGGTTTAACATGAAATGCATTCCGTCAAAAGTAATCTACCAAGCCAAAGTTCACAATCTCATGCAAGAAAAGTTGGCAAACCCTCCGACGATCAAGTCAGTGGCTTGGGTTCAGACAAAGAACCACCCCCGCGAAGAGAAGCTGAGGCAGTTAGGGTTTGATATCTGGATGCCACTTACAGTGAATGTGTGTCCTTTATACCTGTCTGAATGCCGTGACTTGCCGCTTTGGGAAGGTCTTCGTTGTATCGTCACCGGTGTATGGGATTGCTAGGGTAACGAATCGTACACCCTAGCAAGGTATGGTGGCGCACGGGAACATGCAGTGAACCAGATGTCGCTATGAGGCATGGCCCTCCGTACTGGGGCTACGGAGGTACTGGATGGCATGCCGTGGCAAGGCTCGGTCACGCACAGGGGCATGCAACACGCCAAACATCGTTATGAGGCATGGCCCTCCGTATTGGAGCACAATCACGGAGGTAAATGCTGTGGCAGGCTCGGTCACGCACAGGGGCATGCAATCGTTATGAGGCATGGCCCTCCGTATTGGAGCACAATCACGGAGGTACCGGATGGTACACTACGGCGAGGCACAGCCATGGGCTGAAAGTCGTGCGTGAGCACCGCGCGTCGGCGGTTGAGCAGTGCGTTGGCGGTGCACTCCGAGGCCGGTGGGGGTTCCGGGGTTAAGGTATGATTTCCCCGCTCCCGACCCCGAGGGGGTGCCGGGAATGGGGAAACGAGGATGTGCCCCGAGGCCGGTAGGGGCCCCGGGGTTAAGGTATGATTTCCCCGCTCCCGACCCCGAGGGGGTGCCGGGAATGGGGAAATGAGGATGTGCCCCGAGGCCGGTAGGGGCCCCGGGGTTAAGGTATGATTTCCCCGCTCCCGACCCCGAGGGGTGCCGGGAATGGGGAAATGAGGATGTGCCCGAGGCCGGTAGGGGCCCCGGGGTTAAGGTATGATTTCCCCGCTCCCGACCCCGAGGGGGTGCCGGGAATGGGAATGAGGATGTGCCCCGAGGCCGGTAGGGGCCCCGGGGTTAAGGTATGATTCCCCGCTCCCGACCCCGAGGGGGTGCCGGGAATGGGGAAATGAGGATGTGCCCCGAGGCCGGTAGGGGCCCCGGGTTAAGGTATGATTTCCCCGCTCCCGACCCCGAGGGGGTGCCGGGAATGGGGAAATGAGGATGTGCCCGAGGCCGGTAGGGGCCCCGGGGTTAAGGTATGATTTCCCGCTCCCGACCCCGAGGGGTGCCGGGAATGGGGAAATGAGGATGTGCCCCGAGGCCGGTAGGGGCCCCGGGGTTAAGGTATGATTTCCCCGCTCCCGACCCCGAGGAGTGCCGGGGGTGGGAAACGATAGTGATCACCGTTGCCTTTGCTGACGGCGTTGGGATCAGTCATATCAAAGCCAATTCACAATTCATGTTAAAGGAGATTGCTTTGATATTAAATCATATAGTTAGCTTAGAAATGTGGAGGAATAATTACTCTAAGATGAGATTTATCTTTACAAATACCAGTGAAGAAATTTATTTCAGTGGTAAATTTAGTTAGATAATTTAGTTAGCCAGAAGGAATGATAAAGCAAGCATGGATTCACAAGAACATTTGCGACCATTAATTTGATGCTACATTTCAAATAGAAATACGATGGCTTCTCTATAGGCTACTTCAATATTTAGTAGAAGACTTAGGGTTCATACTCAGGAGGCTTTGTTTGGTATATCAGGACCAAACGAAGAACGATAAAAAAAAGATAAAAGATGTTAAAAATTAGACCTTTGTGTCCGTAAAATCTTTTCAAATCACTAGTTATTTGTTCATTGTTTGAATGAAGATTTAAATCTTTTTTTTTTTTTTTGATAAAGACGGACGATCACACTAGTCTAGTATGAGTCAGCCCAAATACATCAGATTGCAAAATTTGAAATAACACAGGAGGACATGGTTCACCCATCGTTCATATCCTATATCCTACATGTTGAGCCACGACCGTCGCTGCCCAGTCAGCAGCCGTGTTGGCTTCACGGAATACATAACAAATCTGGGCAGTATCCAAGTTCTGAAGCATGGTCCAGATATCTCTTAAGATTGGATTGGTGGATACATCATGAGCATTCTCTTTCCGTATCCACTGTATGACAGTCATAGAGTCTCCCTCAATAACAAACCTCTGGGCTCGAAGAGTCTGCACCGCATAAGAAATACCAACCCATGCAACGCAAAGCTCAATCATGGGAACAGAGAAGTCCAGAGACCCAAATTTATCCGCCGCTATCATATTACCCTGATTTAAATCCCTTCAAATAAAGGGTTTAGAATGAATTGAGAGAAATCAGGACCGAAACGGGGTGGGAGGGGGGGGGGGGAGGCGAAAGGCCTGTGTGGTGGCTCATTTAACCCAGCCCTCTAGCACCAGGCATGACATCGATGGCGCACGAGGCATGACATCGATGGATTCATGGTTCAAAAAATTTAAGCTATTATGTGGAGGATTAGCTTTGGGTTATAAACCCATGTGGCACTGATCCATTATCAAATGACATGGGAGTATAATTAATCTCCTTTACCTAAACTCATAACACCCTCATTATAGATCATCTCCTACTCAAGATGAGGGCCCACCCATGACCCAAGTTCTATGCAATCTTGATATCTCTAACAAGAGACTTGCATGACGGATAAGGTTGTGACATAAACTAGATTTTCTTCTCATACTACTTATTCTATATATGCGTGTTGTTTAAAAAGCTTAAGTTATTGGTTAAGAACAAACTTAGGCTTAGAAGGCCATGCGGCACTCCTTTATTAGCAATTTTAAACTATGATATATAACACTGTCCCTCCCTTTTGTATATCCATATAGGAGATTATAAAAGTTCATTTGCCATATGATGGTATTGCATTTTTCTATATACTAATTAATTAAAAAAAAAGTATAAAAGACATACATTTTCTTTAGGAAACCCTCTGTTCTATCATTATAAATAATCTTTGATCCCTTCCAAATCCCATTGTCCTCTCCCTTTATGCCTCCTCATTTCTTTCTCTTATTTTCTTTTATATACTTCATTCTCTTTCTTTCTTCAAGATATTTCATTCTTACTTTCTCTCTCTTTTCCTTTATTAATGTATTGATTTGAATAATATCATTAATTAGGAAGAGAATTTCTTGATCAAGTTAAGGTATTTAATATTTATTCTCATAATTCATTCTTGTTTTTCCTAACGTTTCATAAAATATAGCCCTTTATTTTTTTTATAATTTTTTTTAAAAAATAACATCTTTTTACTTTTTTTTTTTTTACTATATGCAATTGATATGCTCATATGCATTGTGCTGAATTTTTACTATTTTTATTTTTCTTTCACACTTTTTTAAATTTCTATTTTTATATTTCAGCTTGTTGACTGTTTATTTTATTTTATTTTAGCTTCATGCTAGGATGCATTGAGTTCATTCCTACAGTCAAGATATCTTACAAATGTCTTCATATATTTCCAAAAAATTAAAGAAATAGAAAAGGATTGACATGGTTGTATAAGTGTGTTGGGATGAATGCATGGGTTTCATTTTTTTTTTTTTTTTTGCCCTTCTAATAAAGTGCTTAAATTTGTTAGATTAGTCAATTTTATTTTATTTTTTCTGTGCTGATAATTTATTAATCAGAACTAATTATTTTACAGTGATATGAACCATAGCATCCATTTGACTGGTCGATGAGAGTTCACATGCGCTGATTTTTCTTTTTGCCCATGTACCAAGGATGGATATGATAAAAATTAAAAAAATTCATTAAACCGATAAAATTAAAAAATCTCATTGAATTGATCGAATTTCAATCGGTTCAGTTTGATTTTTAAATTTTTTTAATTTTTTATTTAAATTATATTTATATTTTATTATTTTATATTATTAATAAAAAATTAATTATAATATTATTTGATCCGGTCAACCGTACGGAATAGATTAATCCGTGAACCAAATGTATAGCTGATTCATTGTTTTTCAAAACATTGCTGAAAACAGGATCCAACGGCTGTCCTGAGTTGTCCCATCCCAAAATAATTAACGGAAGCCGTCAGATCAGCCGCGGCTCGGTTCCGTTACCGTAACAAGCCAAAATTATACGGCTTCGATGAGGGTGAGGGATCCCTAAATTTTCTTCGGTCATCCGCAACACGTAGTACTACCACGGGCAACGAGTGAAAGCGACATGCATGGCCGGAGGGAGACCACCGTCATCAAAATCGACGGCCCACGCCCAAATCAACGGCCAGATTCCCATCCTCCCTCTCGCCGCGTGGAACCGTTGATATATTAAAAAAAAAAACCGAATAAAATCACGCAAGAGAAAAAAAAAATGCCCCCCATAGGACGGCGCTCCCGCTCCCAGACCAAATTAGGAAACACGTCGGAAACCGAGTTCGATACAAAGAAACCAAGATAATTCCACGCGTCACTGGATGATGCCCTGTGGCATATATATATATAAAAACTTCGATCGTTTTGCTACCATCCTTGGGCCGCCTAGCGTCAGCGTGACAGGAAAAGAAAAAGAAAAGAAGAAAAGAAAAAAAAAATTCCCCATGTATTTCTCGCGGAGTTAAGAAGTCAACCCCGATGATGGGATCCATCAAATAACTCCGTTCGATCTCTTCTCTCCGTCCGTCTTCGTTGCAGCGCCCATCCTCCTCCTCCTCCTCCACAGCCGCAAGCGAGTGGACCCAACCGACCACTTTATTGAAATAAAATGGAAAAAAAAATCTCCCATGCACAATATGCCAGTCAAAACCTCGCTAAACATGCTTCTGAATCCAAAAGCTCAACAGCCGCATGAGAAAGTCGCAGAAGCGTGTTGGATGCCTATAAATATACCAGTCCCCCTCCTCTCCTCTCTCTCCAAATTAATTAAGGGTTCGCTTGTTGGATGCTCGATCGCCTCTACTTCCACACACCTGGCCGTCTTCAGTACCCATCCCCCATCCACAGCTAGCTAGCGTACCATATTTAACAACTCCTCCCACAAATGGCGTCGAGCATCTCCATATCGAACCCACCACCCCTCGTCTCGCAAAAACTTCGCGCTGGCCGGATTCCGCTGACAGCTGCCTCACTGGCAGTGACGTCCACCGTCGCAGCCCGGCCACTGACCACATCCGTCGCCGCCGCCCCTCTCACACTTAAAAGCAGCACCACCGCCGCAGCAGCAGCAGCAGCCAAGCCCGCTCTCGCTAGCGTGTGGAGGGAAATTCAGGGCGCCGACGACTGGGAGGACCTGGTCGAGCCACTGAATCCCCTCCTCCGCGACGAGATTGTGCGATACGGCGAGTTGGTCTCCGCCTGCTACAAGGCGTTCGACCTCGAGCCGAGCTCGAAGCGCTACTTGAATTGCAAATACGGGAAGAACAGCATGCTTCGAGAGGTGGGCATGGCGAGCTCCGGCTACGAGATCACCAAGTACATCTATGCCACGGCCGACATTGATATCCCCACGCAGAGTGGAACGTGCTGCAGCCGGTGGATCGGGTACGTCGCCGTGTCGTCCGACGAGGAGGTGCGGCGGCTCGGCAGGAGGGACATCGTCGTGTCCTTCCGGGGGACGGTGACTAGCACCGAGTGGATCGCCAATTTCATGAGCACCCTTACTCCGGCGAGATTGGACCCCCACGAGCCCCGCCCCGACGTGAAGGTCGAGTCCGGCTTCCTCAGCCTCTACACTTCCGATGATAGCCGTTGCAAATTCAGCAGTGGCAGCTGCAGAGAGCAGCTGCTATCCGAGATTTCTCGGATTATTAACAAGTACAAAGACGAGGAGCTGAGCATCACATTGGCTGGGCACAGCATGGGAAGCTCTCTAGCTCTTCTACTTGGCTACGACCTCGCCGAGCTTGGATTGAATCGAGATATTGGATCGAACCAGGAAGTGCCCATCACGGTGTACTCCTTCGCTGGCCCAAGGGTCGGCAATTTGTGCTTCAAGGAGAGGTGCGAAGAGCTCGGCGTGAAGGTGTTGAGAGTGGTTAACGTCAATGATCCTGTCACGAAGTTGCCTGGGGTTTTTCTCAATGAGAACTCCCGGGTCTTGGCGGGGAGATTTGAGCTCCCATGGAGCTGCTCGTGCTATGCTCATGTGGGAGTCGAATTGGCTCTCGACTTCTTTAAGATGAAGAACCCTGCATGCGTTCATGACTTGGATGCTTACATCGGGCTGTTGAAGTGCCCGAAGATGGCGCAAGTGAAGAAGGATGGAGCAAATCTTCTCCACAAGGTGACAAAATTCGTGAGCTCGCAAAAGCTCGACGTATGGCAATGGCAAGATGCAGCAAGGCATCTTGGTGACTTGGTGCAATCCCTGGGAATATTATGAGGCCTAAAAATATCATGGCTTCATGGCAGATGATACGTACGTACGCTAGCTCATCCTTGTAAATTTTCACATACTGATCGATCGAGATAATTAACACATCGTAAAGGATTTTTTTGTAACCTTTACATGGGAAGAAACCTATATATAACAATGGAAGAAATTGGTCAATTCTTATTCATACGTACACTTGTGCAACCGAGAACTGGGCAAAAGAGATTCGCGGTGTGTACATGGAGCGCATTAAAATTTTTGCATGCATGCACGGGAAATTATATATATATAAGCTGTTACAAATCTTGCCAATGCCCCAATTTTGTGAAATTTATTTGGAATTGTTAATGTGCAGGACAAACACCGGCCACAACAGTTTATATATAATACATGCATACTGATCACCAACAAAATTTGGAATTAAATATCTCTACGTACAGGAGAGCTAGATTTAGACCAAATTATAGAAACTAACTAGGGTTCTTGTTCATGCTTCAGTCTATTCTGACTGCACCAAGGGAAAATTAACAATTCATCAGCTGGAATATTAATTCCGTTGTTTTCTTTCAACTCATCCAGTGTGGTTAATTGTTGGTTATTTGTTGAAGAAGCTAAAGGCAGCTTACTGTGAACATATCAGACATTCTTAGTCTATGTTTTCATACCATTAGTCTTCCATTTCCGATATTCAATACCAATCTTGTTGAACTTTAGTACCCTCACTCAAGACGTTTGGGCAAGACTACCGTGGGATAGGAAAGTTTCTTTGCTTCCTTTTTTCGGAGCTTTGATCCAGTCAAAGTGAAGTTAAAAGTAATTAATTAGCATGGTAACCATGTCTAATATGAGACCTAGTATGGTTAACAAGCAAATTTATTTTCTTGTTAATCAAATAGTGGCTTTTTCATTGCGGGATCTGCACATCTCCATGAAATGAGTATGAATTTTGTTCGTTACTATTATAAACTTTAAGGTGAATGTGTTGCGTTTTATAACACATATAATTTGCATGAAAAATTTGAATTGGTGTAATGTCCACTTTTGTTCTTCAAGCGATAAATATTTCAGAAAAGCAGTAATTAAGTTGACATATTATTACTTGAACAGTATATGCATGTGATAGATATAGGAAACATAAAAGGTCCTTAATTTGTTTAATTTCTTTCTTTTCTTTTCTTTTTTGATGTAGGATGCAAAATTTCTTGAATGCAAATAAATTAGTAATAGGATCGCAAGATAACACTTGAATACTAGATATTGATGTATCCTGGTAATTTTTTGGATTGATATCAATATTCCTGAGAAATTTTGCATAGTTTTGACATATATGGTTGACGGTCTGCATCCTTTTCCCATGGCAAATTATATAAAATATCAAATGGGGCAGATCGAAGAGATTTTGAAGGCTACATATCATTTTTGTGTAATAAAAAGTATATATCACCAAGGCAATTGAGTAACAAAAAATACATTCAGTAGTCTTCAAAGAGTTCAGACCAAAGCAAATATAAATATCAACCGATGCCACATATGCATTCGAGTAAAGTTAATGATCATCTTTTCGTTCCCTTGGTGAAGGGTTTCTGGAGTACAAATACCATCCCGGTGGACTCTTGACAGAGCATAGGACATGAGGGTGATCAAATACCATAGGCTAACTTTAGGCATAATATCCATTATATAATTATCCTGATAGGCTATTATAGAACTAATACCATCGCAATACATTCTAGATAAGCTAGCTTGTAGGCCTCATGGGGTATTAAAGTTATTTGAAAATTTACATTTTTCTGAGTAAGTGTTATATATATAGAAGTAACATTTAGATAGAAAATTAATTTTTTTATATATTAGAAAGTGACTTTGGTATCAATTATCATGTTCTTTTATATATAATTTTTTTGAATAAATTGTTAAGAGCTATTTATCTTCCTATAATACTTTTTATACTACCAAACATACTTTGCATACCAAAATATACTCTATTTCTCTATAATTAAAGCTTAATTTTTCTTACAAACTATATTTATTTTAGTTATACTTTTGCATGTATATTAATTATATATAAATTTTATTTTTAAATAAAAATAAATATTTATAGTTACTATATGTTAATTAGATAATAGTATATATCCTTTATAGAACATAGATTATATCATAAGAAAATAATTTTATTTTAATTATAAATATTTCATAAATATTATATTCTTACTTTTTCTTTCTAAAGATAGATGGGTATTAATGAAAGAAGGAATTGTAAACATATAGGAATATTTGAGAAAGATAAAAAAAATATTTTAAAAAATATTTTATCTAATTCATGAGAAACTAATTTAAACAACATCTCCTCAACAATTAAGTGTTATCTCTAATTTAAAAAGTAAATGATAATTTGAGAATGCAACTAATTATGCTTTTGAATTTTTTTATGGAAACAAAAGAATATAGCTAAGTTAGCCAATAAAAAAGGTTGATCATTTTTTTATAAAATTTTTTTAATCAAAAAATAAAGCCTTGAGTACATAACGATTATATTTATTATATAATTATTCTCATGGGCTAGTATATATAGAACTAATATATACCATCACAATACTTTCTCAAGATGCTACTTTAATTTCTGGTCATTTTCTGTCCTCTAACTCGAGCAAGTTGATGCTTCACATGCATCCATGCAGTGCGCATGGTTATCAAACAGTCATAGATGACGGATACGAATCCAACACGTCATATAATTAATTAATTCTTTGTTTACATTGAACCATGACTCAGACAAGCTCGCTTAATTGCATTCCTCTCGATATCGGTCCCTCTTTCTCCAGAGCTTCTTAGCCTATTTTTTCCTCACGAGTAGTGGTCTCACTTTTGCAAGCGTACGTGTTCTAAAGTTTGTCAACTTTCTGTGTTGACCAGTTGGATACGTCTTCCTCCAAATCCTCTCCCATGCAAGTCACGTTGCGAACATACATAGACCGAGTGCCCATCCATATTATATATAATGCCTTTGCCTTCTTTCTCACGCCCCCCCCTAAGTGGGAGCCTTAATTCTAGCTAGTTTACCCAAGATTAATTAATTAACGCTAAGTACCTTTTTTGTCCTGTTGATCGATGCGTTGGATCATTGCTGGAGTTTGGGCAGGGGCCATTAGCTAGCTAGCTAGCTAGCCACCAATTCGATCATGATCTACGACTGCAAGAAATCAAATAATTAATTAATTATAATTGCCCATGTCCTCTTCGGCCGCGGATGGAGAGGGACGGTCGACCATGCAAGGAGGCCGGGGAGAGGGTGGGCCCAGCGGAGGACAATAGCCATTGGAGGAGGGACCACCATCATTATCTATCTACCTCTGGTCCCCCTCACCCAGGTGGGCAGATATATGATAGAGAATAAGATGGTGGCCAATGGATTAATTAATTAATAATGTATATAATATAAGAGATATATATACAATATTGGTTAGAGAAAGATATATCTCGTCGCGAGATATTGAGGTGCCGACCACATGAGAACACGTGAAATTTAGCATATGGTTGACCATTCTAACTCTGACGTGGATTACTTTGCAAGTATACGAGGGATGACGTCTCCCTCCGAGTTTTCTCGAGTCAGAGCCACAAAATTACTAGTGGCGTAAAGGTGGCAGAACCAACCAAATCCCCTGTGGGAGCTGGGATTTGTTGGTTGTGGGGCCGGGGAATTGGCGAGCTTCTTGTTGTGCGTTGAAGACTCTGGCCTCGCAGTCCGAATGGGTTTGGGGTTTCTTTCCTTCTCTTCTCTTGGGTGGACGGTGGTCAGTGGTCAGGGTGAGAGGGAGCCATTAATGGTCGTCGTACATACAGTTGACGTGAATTAAGGAGCTTGGAATTAAGGCCGGCAGAACGTACGTCTACTCGTTTATTCCGACTTTGATTTCAGCACTCGCCCCCCTCCCTGTGGGTAAGAGACGTGTCGTTGGGGAAGCCCATGACGGGTACTCGATCAAGAGGGATAGTCAGACAAATATTCAGTGGCGGGAAGGAATGGTATGTACGTATGACCTGTGCAAGCAAGCATTCAGTACTGAAATTACATGTAAAGTAATTATGTTATGGTGCCCCCTTCCAATTAATCCTTTAATAATCCTGCATTGAATATTTTTTTTTTTTTTTTTACAAACGAGCGATCATATAGTTCTAGAATGAGTCAGCTCAGATACATCAGAGATTAAGATCTATTGTAGAATAATAGGATATGGGTCGCCTGGCTTCCAATTCCATGGACCCGCGTGTTGAGCAGCAAAGGACGCCGCCCAGTTCGCCGCCGAGTTGGTCTCACGATAAGTGTGGCGGATCTGGGCAGACTCAATCTCCCGCAGCATAGACCAACAGTCCCTCAGGATCGGATTTGAGGAACCATCTATATAGCTCTCCTCTAATAACCAAGAAATAACAGTCATAGAATCCCCCTCAATCATGATCTTAGGAGCATGGAGGATCCTAACAGCAAAAGAGAGCCCTGCCCAAGCAGCACCAAGCTCCGACAAAGGAACAGTAGAGTCCAGGGTTCCAAAACCTCCCGCTGCCAATAGATTACCCATCGGACCCCGAATGATGAAAGCAGATCCAACATCTCTGTCCCGGACACTCCCATCAAAGTTAATTTTGACATACCCTGGAGGAGGAGCTCCCAAGAGATAAAAACCGTGCGACGGTTCACTGTCGGAATAGCAGGGAATCCCCAGAGGCCAGAGAGTCAAAAATAACATCATGAAAGGCACGGGTACATTCCGACATGCTTTCATATCATAAAACAAATTTGTTGATGAATGGCCCGGGTTGTTACAATGATCACCCAGAACTCAACTTCTTGGATGGCCCTAACAATGTTCCTGTACGTAGGGTAGCAGTCCTCATCAATTAAGACCTTAAAAACAGAATCGATTGACATATATATATATTCTGAGGGTGCTATTTGTAACTCCAGAAAGTATGGAGGACAATAATAATGCACATGCATGCAAGATGGATCAAACAACTAGTATCGATTCTGTGGTACTGCTTCCTGCTGATATATATATTTTGGATTGTTTGGTAGATATTTTGAAGCTAACATTTATGAAAAAGAAATTAATTAAACACCATGCATGCATGCCAGCGACTTCTTCGATTCCCTGTCTTAATTTAGAAAAAGGACAGTGAAATCGTGTAATATGTGAGTTCAGGGCTGTTGTGAGGCACATGTCATGTAGAAATATATAGGTCCTTCAAATGGCCGGTGGATATGTCGTTTCCTGAACAAATTAAGCCATCGTGCATGCATGTGCCACACTGATCGATAATTTCAATTTATATAAATATTCTCAAACTTACTCAATTGCCAACATCAATTATAATTCCAAGTTCTACACATCAAATAGATCTTCAAGGAACGCTAAAAAGAGAAGCAATTGATATGTAGATGGATCAAACAATCACGTACAAGAGTTATTCTTTGGTCCTTTCTGCTGGATATCTATATATTGGTTTGTTTGGACATGTTGGCCAGTCCCTTTTTCCATATTTATTTTGATGCTTTTTAAGGGATACAAATTAAAATTGTGTAATATTATTTTGATTATAATTAAGAATGACCATGTAAATTAACGATCAGTGAACTGATCTAATATATATATATTGTTACGCCAATTGACTTCTTTCTTGCATTGCAAACATGGCAAAAATGTCTAGATTTCAAGCAACGACATATAAATCTAAGGCACTTGTGAGGCATATGTTGTTTCTTGCACTCCATAAACACGACTTTTTATATAACGTACGAATGGACCTAATATATCGATGATTTTAAGAAGTGACGAGTCCAAACTTTTGTTCACATAAACGTGATGACACCACCTATATATCGATCGAGAAAGCAGCCGAAAACTACTTCCCCATCAAATCCTAGCTAGCAGCTCATCGCTACAAATTGTCAAAGGTTGGTTATATTATTATTTAAACGTATCAATTCAGCGGAAATCTTCTTCTCCATATCAAAATCTTATAGCCACGAAGTCATTGCGCCAAAGGACGCCACCGTTGTAACAGTGACAATATATCAACCTATATGAAAATTCAGCACTTCTATTACACTGGACCACACAAGTGGCTCTAACCATCTCTTTCTAGCTAGCTCTAAATGTCAAACCTTCTCTCTGAAGTACTGATGTCATTAAATAACACTAAATATTGCTAGTTGGTTATTGTAGAATTAAATTCTACTAGTCATGTCGATATGATCACTAATTCTTTTCATTAATATTCATCAGCATTACAAGAGAAATGTCAATTACTACAATTAATTGATTCATTTGGAGGTCAAAATCTTTCTTGTGATCCCCATTTGCACTATCACATAAATATAAGTACGTGGAGCTAACCATCTCTTTCTGGTTAATTATAAGTGCCAATCCTTTCCTCTTCAAATTAAGGCTACTAGCTACATGTCACTATTAATTTATTCCTTGTAGAACTAAACCTCACACATGATTCTCAACATCTTCTCCCTCAATGTAAGCCAAGCCAATTAGCTCCCCTTGATTCCTATCCACTACTACTATATATTCAATTGAGTTTTTTGAGCCAATTGAACTACTACTTAAGTTCTATATATCTAATACGTACTACTACTCTCTAATCAAAATCCATGGCCATTTATTTATTTTCGCATGCATCATGAATTATCAGAGCTCATGTAGATTGAGAAACACCACAAATGAGCTTTATGTATTTATTTATGTTGGATTTAATTTGGATATGAATTTGAATATGAATCCTTAGCCTATTAAGAACAGCAAAGCTACAATAAGGGATTAGGACAATCGCTCGTACGTTGCAAATTCTCATGACATTTTTTCTCCCAGAAAAAAAGATAGAAATAGTTTTTGTGGCTGCCTTGATACATTTGGTTATTGTGGGGTACAAAAGGAGCATGCATGTGTCTCACATTTGCCAACCAGTTTTGATTGATGTCACAAGATACATATCTAAAGAAATGTATTACATGATTGATTAATTTTGATTGATAGCATCAAATATAACTTGGTAAGTGTCAACTCAACTTTACAATCTAAGCCTTTTCCCAACTACATGGGGTCGGCTAATCATGACTTGGTAAGTGTCATGCATCAAAATTTATTTGTAGCTTGACTAACCTCTATTTACATGCTACTATTAGAGCATGTGACATAAATTGTCATGATTTGTCCAATTTCTAGAATTGGTTTTAATTAGATCGATTAAACTTCTGCCCGGCTGACTACTCGCTTTAAATATAGATAGATGATGCATTAAATGATATATTAAAGGCCATGCTCGTTTACTAAAAGAAATATTCAAAGGGGAAAAAAAAATATCGGCAAAGGATTTAATGGGTGGAATCTCAGTAATAAGCTTTATTAATCAAGGAACATAACTGATGTACAGCCCTCTCCATTCGTTGATTGATAATAGCCAATATATTGTCCATTTCAGATAGCAAGCTGATAATTAGTGAAATCAAATGGAGAAATGAGATAATTTAGTAAGAATAATTATAAGATTTTTTTGAAATGTTAGTGTTATGTTAGCATTGCTCATATTTTTCACAGCCATGTGGTAATGCATTTTCATTTGTGCCACTTGTTTGTTAAGTATCTTTTTGGGTTTAAAATGTTTTTGTTACCTCTAAATCATAGACCTCTGGAATATAATACTGATTGAGTGGCAGAATTATCAACTGTTGATAAGATCATATCTTCATCTGTTGAATGGGATCTTGATCTTCTAAACCAATGCTTTTCAAAGGCTCTAGTTCATGAGATCTATGCGACACCATTTGTAGGCATTAATTAGCTGTGATCTGATATCTAATGTTGGGGCCTTGAATATAGCTAAAAGGTCAAGGTTTTTATCTATTCTGATATCTGATATTGGGGCCTTGAATATAGCTAAAAGGTCAAGGTTTTTATCTATTCTGATATCTGATATTGGGGCCTTGAATGTAGCTAAAAGGTCAAGATGAAACAATGTATCAGTCTTTGGTCACCAACTTGGAGGCCCATGCAGATCTTATTTTTTTGGTAAATGCCTGCCCATAATATATAGGGCCTTTTCTTAATTTCTCTGGAAATTATGTCATGGTGCTCTTCTCACTTCGTTATTGTCACCTAATTGAATTCAGTCTTTACATCCAACCTGCCATTAATGTTGTGATACGAATGATGAAAGCTTGGATAATTTTTTCTTTACCTGTCAAACATTACAGGAACTATGGGCTGGAATTTCAAAATCCTCAGACCTCTAGACTAAGCCTTTCAATGCTTTTTGGAACTCCAAGTTTGTCTCAGCAACTTATCTATTATTTCTATTATATTTATTTGCTATAGCTAATTAAAGGTATATAGGATTGAATGCTTGCTCAGAGGTAAACAATTCCATCTTATCAGCATTATCAAACATGCCTACCACTTATCCTTAGTAGTGTTTGAAATAGGAAATAAGAGCTTATTCCCAAAAGTCATAACTATAAAGGATAGCTGGGAATAAAGTTAACCAGAGAGATAATCCATAGTTAACCATGGGTTATCCCCTCAATTTATTCCTTAGAAAATGCAGGAATAGCTGGTTATCTCTCCAAATAAGAGTAAAAAAAAGTTATCCTATGGATTTACCCTTTTGCATTTGATATGATCAATGGGATGATCAAGAGATATCCCTAAGGATAGCAAGGGGATAAACTCTATCCTATACACTTATTCATAGATAATATTTTTTCTATTAAACACTATCTTAGAGTTCTTAAAGTCCATCAAGATACCTGCCATGAGGTCTCTTAACATCTGGGGTATCGGATCCATCAGATCCTATTTTCAACGCATTGTTTCTTGACAGCCCCCTCTATGAGAAGTTCTTAAAATCAATAGCTCGGTTCATCCTCCGACAGTTGATACTGGGTAACAATTGCTTGGTATGGACTTCAGTTTGATTTGATTAATTTATCTAGAAACCTTGGCCAATCTATGGAGGGCAATATTTTGAAAGATGGCTCTGCTATTGTAGTGCTATGGATTAATGGTGGAATAATTGGAAATTAAATCTACATTCAAAACTTAGGGATATACGTATAATAATATTTGGCAAATCATACTACAATAGTTTTCATCTATTATCTTATGACATAGCAGGTTAATTTCCTCAGACTAGGTAATATTTTGGAAGCAGATGACACGGAAAGAAGTTTTAAATACATGTATTTAACCAAAAAAATTATTTATTAAAATGTAACATAATTGATTATCATATTAAAAGATTTGTTAGCGCATATATATATATATATATATATATTAAAAAAATATGTGGTGTGTGTGAGGCAGATTATATTCAAGAAAAAAAATATCTCAAAATAAAAATAAGTTAAGAATTAGGCTGGGAGGCAGTTTATACCACTGCCCTAAAGGAGAACTGGTCCTCCTTCTCATGCGAAGAAAAATTGAACGACAACTCTCTTTCAAAGTACAACCCGGAAGCCAGATTCCTACATCCGTTGGCGGCACGATTTCAATAGACGCGATCAGTTATCTTCAAAGCAATCTTCAAAGAAAAAAAATAAAATATAGAATTGTTGTTGTTCTCTCAAAATTTTTATCCTTTGAAACCTATTTATAGATTTTTTTTTAAAAAAAGGTCGAATGTTTTATTTTTTTAAAATGGCCAGGCAATTGATTTTTTAAAATGGCCGAACGTTCGGTCATTTGGTTTTCAAACGGCCGAACGTTAACAATCCCCCACAAAAAAAATAAAAATAAAGGAATAATAACCAAATAAATTAAATTCAATAAGCAATTTCAAAACTTTAAAATTTACTGTGCTTAGTGCAAGTACCTTCTAGGTTTGAACTTGCATTTAGTATAAAATACACACAGTATGAAGATGAGCTGATCATAATGCGGGTTAGCGCTATTTAGGCCATACGCTTGCCTTAATTTTCATAAGAGTTACTAGGGATTAGCCCCGGTCCCATAGTCGCGGCCTCACGACTACTCTCACTAAGTTAAATCCTCCAAGGGTATGTGCAACGGAATCATACCTCGCTGAATTTACAGCCTTGGATCTATTAAGAGCTATGCTCAATAAGGTAGATCCTCCAAGGGTACATGACCTCGCTGATTTTATAGCCTTGGATCTATTAAGAGCTATGCTCAACCTAACCGTCACAATAAAGCACCACACCATAGGGATGGGATAGAGAAAGACTCCTAAAGCGGTGCTTCTAGATATCACCTCAGAGATCGTTCCCCTTTGAACATTAACCATGGGGTTGCCATGACGGTAGGGGTCCACTCTAGTGACTAATATATGGGCTTAAGCCTCATCCCCCTCGATGTCTCAAAAATCACAGCCTTCGAAAGGCCTTTGGTTAAAAGATCTGCCAAATTATGTTTAGATCTTACAAACTGCAGTGATATTGATTCTTTCATTTTATTTTTTATAGATTTATACCTGATCAGGATATGATTATTCATCGTTTTATTTGTTATCTGTTGATTTAACAGATCAATCAGAGCTCTACAATCACAATTTAAACAAATTCAAGAAATATTTGGTGAAAGAATATCTATATCATTTATTAAGTCTTTCAGCCATTGTGCTTCAGTGCAAGTAGTGTCAAGAGCTCTTAGCTCAGACTCTAGAGTACTTCTAGTGATTATAGTTTGTTTATATGAGCCACAAGATACTGCAGCTCCTCCTAATAGGAAGAGATACCCAGTGGTGGACTTAACATCGAATTTATCTGTTATCTAATTAGCATCACTATACCCCTCAATCACTTCAGGATAACCAGAATACACTAGAGAATAATTTATGATTCTCTTAAGATATCTAAAAATTATTTCTAGGGCTTTCCAATGTTCTTCACTAGGATTGCTATTATACCTACTCAATCTGCCTACTGCATAAGCTATGTCTGGACGAGTTCTATTTGAAATATATATTAGAGATCCTATTCTTTGAGAATATCCTAATTGATTAATAGGTTCTCCTAAATTTTTAATTAAATAAGAGTTATGATCATAGGGGGTAGAAATAGGATTTAAATCATAATATTCAAACTTTTGAAGCATTTTCTTTATTGAGTGTGCCAGACTTATTGCTATTCCATTATCTACTCTGTTAAGTTTCATTCCTAGAATTACATCAGCTTCTCCTAGGTCTTTCATATCAAACTTATTTGATAAGTAGCTTTTAGTTTCTTAAATTAATTTTAATAATATTCCTAAGAGTAATATATCATCTACATATAAGCATAGTATTATAAAATCAGTATCCTATCTTTTATAGTATACATATTTATCATATTCATTTATTTTAAAGCTATTTTTCAAAATGATTTCATCAAACTTAATGTGCCACTGTCTAGGAGCTTATTTTAAACCATAAAGAGATTTGATTAATTTATATACTTTATATTCTTGTCCTTTTACTTCAAATCCTTGAGGTTGATTTATGTAAATTTCTTCTTCCAATTCTCCATTTAAAAATGTTTTTACGTCCATTTGATGAATTATTAATTTATGAATTGAGGCTAAGGCAATTAGAGTTCTCAGGGTTGTTATTCTTGCTACAGGAGCATAAGTATCAAAATAATCTATGTCCTTCTTTTGATTAAATCCTTTACTACTAACCTAGCTTTATATCTTTCTATTGATCCATCTGGTCTTAATTTTCTTTTAAAAATCCATTTTGTTCCTATAGGTTTGTTTCCAGAAGGTAAATCAGTTAAAATCTAAGTTTTATTTTCTATGATTGATTTAATTTCACTATCTATAACTTCCTTCCAATATGATGATTCTGATGATGTCATTGCCTCATCGTATGTGGAAGGATCATTCTATTAAGAATGCAAAAAATCTTTACCAAAATATTTTTTAATTCTTTTCCTTTTGCTTCTTCTTAATTCTGGTTCAGTTTCTAGTTCTGGTTCTATGGCTTTAGAGGACGATGTTTCAAATTCCAGGAGTCTAGAGATTTTAGTCTTGAATGGAATAGAAGGAGACATCTCTAGCTTCTAAGATTGCATTATCAGATATGTCATTAATCTCTGATTTTATTACTAAAAATATGTAGGCATTGCTATTTTGGGCATAAACTATAAATACAGCATCTAAGGTTTTGGATCCTAGTTTTCTCTTTTTAGGTTCAGGAATATTAACCTTAGCTAGACACCCATATACTTTGAGAAAGTCTAGGTTAGGTGTTCTTCATTTTTAAAGTTCATAGGGAGTCTTACCACTATCCTTAGTAGGTATTCTATTTAGGATGAAACAAGAAGATAGAAGAGCTTCCCCCCACAAGTTCTTAAGTAAGCCAGAACTAATGAGCATAGAATTTACCATATCCATAAGGGTACGGTTCTTACGCTCAGCTACACCATTGGACTGTGGAGAGTAAGGAGCAGTCAGTTGATGAATTATCCCATGTTCTTGACAGAATTGAGAAAATTCATTCGAGGTATACTCCCCTCCTCTATCAGATCTAAGAATTTTAATTTTCTTTCTTGTTGATTTTCTACCTCACTCTTATAAATTTTAAATTTATTGAAGGTTTCATTTTAGATTTAATTAGATAACAGTAACAATATCTAGAAAAATCATCTATGAAGGTCACTAAGTACCTATTGCCACACGAGTTGCAGTCTTAGTTGAGTCACAAACATCACTATGTATTAACTCCAAAATTGACGAATTTCTTTTCACTGATTTGAATGGCTTTCTTGGTTGTTTAGATTCAGCACATATTTCACATTTAGATATATCTAGATTTGATTTAGGAATTAATTTTAAATTCATCATGTGTTCGACCTTTCTTAGGTACACATGACCCAACCTAGCATGCCACAGATTTTGATTAGACTTATTCACAATATAGGTTTGATTCTCAGCTTTATTAATAAAAGGATTTATTACATTCAATTTAAATAAGCCTTCACTTACATATCCTTTTCCTATGAAGGCATTATTCTTAGTTATTACAACTTTATTACAATCAAGAACAATTTTATATCCTCTCTGAACTAGCTGAGATCCGCTGACAAGGTTCTTCCTAAGATCAGGAACATAAAGCACATCCATCAAGGTGAGAACTTTTCCTGATGACATTTTTAGGTTCACTTGACCATGTCCCTCGACCCTGGCGGCTGTGTTGTTCCCTAGAGTTGCACTTCCTCCACTTGAGTCCTGAAAAGTAGTGAACCAGGGATGATCAACACAAATATTAACATTAGCTTCTGAATCCAACCACCAGTCAAGGTTGGAATAAGTAAGATTTAATTCAGGATTCAAGTTTACTAACCTAAGGATGGAATCATCTTGACCTTCAACTACGTGAGCTTGGGGTCCAGAGGAAACAGAAGGTTTGTGAAAGGGCTCCCTTTTTCGATAAAAGCAATCTCTCGCAAGATGATTTGTCCTCCCACACACGAAACAGAATCTTTTACTTGGACCTTGGGTTGGCTGGCTAGGTCTAGTATTGTGGGTTTTAAAGGTTTCACCCTTGGGTTTGAACTTGTTTGGTTTAGGATGGTAGGGTTGGTTTGATTGTTTTTGGAGGTTCGATCAAAATTTAGGCTTTGACCTTCGTTTAGAATTGTTGTTGGTCTGGTGTTGTTCGGTTAGATTGGCTTGGACACTTCGAGTTTTATTTTGAAGGGTTTTAGAGCTTGTTGGTCTTCTATCCTGATTGAGTTTAGAAGTTGAGCCAAGGATAGCTCTCCTTGTTTTTGAAGCTGACTTTTGACAAAGCCATTCCATGAAGGAGGCTGGAAAACTTTAAACCTTTAGAGAATTTGCCTTCATTGGCCTGAAGTTTCCTAAGGTATTCTTGGAATTTATGAATTTGGTCATTGATAGACATGCCATCTACCATATTGAATCTAAGGAATGATGCGGTATTGAATCGTTCTACTCCAGCATCATCAAGTCCATATTCAGACTCAAGGTTATCCCACAATTCCTTTGAATTTTTAGCCGATAGGTAAATGTCGTAGAGTGAGTCGGATAGGGCACTAAGAATTCTACCTTTACATAGATAATCCTCTTCAGGGGTAGTGGTTGACATTGTGCTAGAGAAACTGGTAGATGATTTGTCAATCAATGACCAAAGACATAAGGTAGTTAGCCAAAACTTCATTTGGCTTTGCCACCTCCTAAAATGGGATCCATCAAATTTTTTCGGTCTAAGACTAACGATGTCATTCCTAAGGTTGTTATACGGTCCAAGCTAGATTCAGAGAGAAAGATCTAGAAAATGAAAATAATTTTGTTACAAAATTGTTTGAATAATTCAAACATTTTCCCTTTTTTTTTCACAACAAGAGAACAAGATATTTTGCTACAAGTAAAAGAAAATTAAATATATATTAAATATGCAATGTAAATACATTATAATTAATTTGCAATAGTTCTCCTTTAGATTGTTATCGAAGTTGATTTCTTCCTGCTTGCAACTAGGAATATAGTATTCATATATATATATATATATATATATATATATATATATATATATATATATATATATATATCTGTGGTGTGTGTGAGGCAGATTATATTCAAGAAAAAAATATTTTAAAATAAAAATAAGTTAAGAATCAGGCATAGGAGGCGGTTTACACCACTGCCCTAAAGGAGAACTGGTCCCCCTTCTCGTGCGAAGAAAAATTGAACCATAACTCTCATCCAAGGTACAACCCGGAAGCCAAATTTCTACATCCGTTGGTGGCACGATCTCAGCTATCTTCAAAGCAATCTTCAAAGAAAAAAAAATATAGAATTATTGTTGTTCTCTCAAAATTTTCATCCTTTGAAATCTATTTATAGATTTTTTTTAAAAAAATGATCGAATGTTTTTTTTTTTAAAATGGTCAGGCAATTAATTTTTTAAAACGGCCGAACGTTCGGTCATTTGGTTTTCAAATGGTCGAACGTTTGGTTTTGCTTTTTTTTTTTTAACAGCGTTTAGGATTTCAAACAGCCGAACGTTACACACACACACACACATACATACATATATATATATATACATATATATATATATATATATATATATATATATAGACTTGAAAATTGAGAAATTAAACCGCTTTATATAGTTTAGGGATTTATGGGGAAAATAGTGATTATTATGATTGATAAAATAAACCAAGTGCCGTAGAGTTGATACTAGTTGTTCCCCCTACCACGCTTCACATGGGCTTCAACCATGAAAATTAGGTGGTCAAAAGTCTGCAATGCATCTAAATTCTAATGACTTCAATCCCTTTGCAAATTAATTGACCAAATCCTTGCTATCTATTCGTATTCCAATTCATCTTAGCCAATCTTGTGAACATATCCAGATTAATTCTCAACATAAGTCAGACTAGACCTGCCTTTCCAACACCTGGCAATTCATACTTTCAATCCTCAAGCTAACGTTATCCTTGGTCAGACCTAGCCTAGTGTGAACTAAATAGATTTGACAAGGCTTCGTGAATCTTTTCTGAGATCAAAGAGGCCACGTTTATGAAACATGCTTGCATGGCCAAGTAATTTGTTCACAATGTTGTTGGTCACTGGTCTAAACAAATGTTGTTGGTCACTGGTCTAAACACGTCCCAACGTCTAAGACCTTTATTCCCCGCCCCCCCCCCCCACTCTCTTATATGTGGACAAAACCTGTGGTCAAAGGGCCAAAAACCATGCCTTTTGGATGGGTTCTTTGCAGGGCTGTGGGGAGGCTCATCACATCAGAACCGTCATTTCCAGAAAGACACCAATGTTTTCGGAGATGATTCTAATTGTATGAATGGTGTAACGATCCGGCCTATTTTGTTACAAGAAAGCAAAACGGACAAGATCCAAATCAACTTAGGCCATCACAATCCAAAAGGGATCCAATTGGTACCTTGTTCTTCTTGCTTTCTTGTAACGAAACGAGTCCGAGACCCGAATAGTTACAATATTATCTTTTTCTTGAATTAAGTGTTATGATTCTGGATGCTTTGCATGCCTAGCATGCGACGATTGTCATCCTAGATCAAATTTTGGGTCTGGGGTGTGACAAATGGCCTCAAGAATGGCTCCCTTGATTACTAGCTAGATTAAATTTTAGAAGTTAGCTAGGCTTATGCACGTGATAAAATGTGGCTTGACATTCATGGATCTTGCATGGATCGTCAACACAAGAAAGGCGAAGATAGTCCTATTGCAACGAGGAGTATGGATCGTTTTCTTTAGCATTATTGAGCACTGGTGTTATTAAAGTATTTAAGATTGGATACTGATGCTATCCATATTCGGATGTCTTTGAATAACAATAGAAAATTAATGATAATAAGATTGCAAAATAAAGAGAACTATGAAATAATTAAACGGTGACCCATGCAAGCTAAAGAAAGGCATTAAAATCCATCCCAATAGAAAATCCTTTGATTGTCAAATCAGTGGAGAGTTTTCGATCAAAGTGACTTAAATGAATGCTACAAGGCCCTAGTGTTTTTCATTGGTATGAAAAATAAAAAGAATTTTTTTTTTGTGTGTGTGTGTGTGTACCTATCGATTGAGTTATTCATTTTGTACATCAGTACAAGTATGCTAGTATATTAAGAATTCTATAGTGATCAGAAGTCTTTTTCACCTAGGGATTTATAAAGTCCATTCTATTAGTGCATGCTAGGGTTGAGTATGCACTTATAACTTGTTTGGCCTGCTTTTGTTAGAAGTTGATAGAAAATTACATCGTCACATGCCTCCTTACTTTGGAGGTTGAGCAGAAAAAAAGGTAGTTTGTTCGAGCTTTGAAATGATGTGCTATTTTGATATCGAAATGATGTGCTTCAAGGAGTATCCAAGCTAAAAGCTTTAAACTCTCCATTTGAGCTATGAAGTTGGTGCCTAATCTGATTTTTTCTAAGAAGGTACTTAGGAGGACTTAGAGAAGTTTAAAAAACTCATTCCGAGTTTCAAAGTTCTATATAGGGAGTGTCTAGACTCTGAATTTTGGCATGACTATTTGTTTAAGATGGTGCCGCATTAACTACATTATAACTTGCACTGCTTATCAAGTATTGAGGTAAGTATGATATTTATTTCGTCTTTACAGATGCAATACATATGAATAAGAAATTTACTATATATGTCGTCCTTGATATCGATTTTCTCTAATTAACGTGAGCCATTTGAGTGCCTTTAAAAGAAGTCAGGGATATAGACACCCACCCTTCTTCATCCTTCTTTTAGCATTCAGCTTCAAACTTTCCTTTTCTTCAACTTTTCTAGACAAGTCATTCTTTTCCTCCTTGTTTCTTTTTACAATGGCTCTATGCCCTTCCTTCTTTTCTATAGAGAGGAGTATAGATACCATTAAGTCTATATTTAGAGTTTTGTTAGATGTACATATTAGAGCATCCATAAAGAGAAAAGAACTTGTAGTCCTCACTTTAGTGAACTGTGTATCCATATGAATGCCATGAGTATCCGAACTTAGGCTCCCTATATCTCCTTTTGCTTCGAGATATCTAGAGATTTAGGAATTTCTCCTTCCTAGCTTATTCCCAATTCCCGATATCTCTTGCTAGGATGTATTGTACTTCCTAAGAAAAGAAAGTTTTAAGGAAAGTACTTGAATGTATTTAAGAAATTATTTACTTTAGAACATCATCCAAATAGTCGCAAGTTATGATATCTTAGCACAAGGAAGCTTATGCTATCTTATCAACCTTCACACCTCCATTCATGGCTAGAAGAGAAAATTCTTCTTTGCCTCATGGAATATGCTTCATAACTTTTTTAGAATATGGAGAGAGCTCCTTCTAAGCCGAAATGAAGTCCTTCCTCTCAGTGATAAAGAGAGAAATTTAGTTACTAATTCAATGAAGCACCTTAAAGTCGAGCTCCATAGACTTTCGAGAGATTTAGGCTCATTAAGTATGGCATGGCTCCTCTTATGCCCAAGAGGGCTTAATGTCTAAGGAAGCTCCAAGGTTCTAGAAGGCATAGGATAATTAGCTTGTAGGTGTTTCCTTTTTTTCGTATCTGTGCTATTCTTGCCAAGCTAACCATTCTCTCTTTTCCTCTTTTCTTTTGTAGAGAAGATAGATCAATGCCATTTCAATGTGGCTAAGGTTAAAGACTATATCATGTAGCAGCAACAATAGAGGTAGAGGTCAATTAACTTATTGATTGGTGAACCCAGTGCAACTTTAGTTGCTCATTTGTTAGTATAGACTTGTCCTATGGTAGCTCAACCAGTAACACTAGTAGTTAGTCATATCCGGCACTAGTAACTACTTCTACAACTACTCTCACTTTCAGAAGCGATAGAAGTTGCAAGTAGAGGACCAAAATAATAGCCGAGAAGGGCTTTAAGGTGGAGATAAGACTTTTGGGGTGCTATCAATGCCCTCCCCTCTTTTGACATTGTATGTGAGAGGCCTCATTCCGATAATATGGGTACATCCCCAAGTGGGCACTCAACTCTACTGATTTTATAGGAGAAGATGGTTTGGTTTGGTATATTGGCTTTGAAATCATCCTTAAAAAATATCGATCAATTTTAGAAGACCTCAATAATCCTAAGTAGATCAAAAAAAAAAAAAAAAAAAATCATTCATGGAGCCTTGGTAAGTAATCTTTTAGCCTTTCTTCCCTTAATAATTCTTTATTTACATGCTTGTGTTTTTCCTTTGTATAGGCCACATAGGCCATGAAGGTTGTGGTCGAGATGTATGATTGAGTATTCATTTACTTCTATGAGATGACCCGTCTTATAGAAAATATGAAGAAAACATGGAAGATGTTATGCCAAAGACTGAGAAAGCCAAGGGGCAACAAGTTCATGGACATAATTATGAGTTTGATAGAATCAAAAAGCTTCAGTGTCAATCAAGAGTAATCCATTTTCTTTGGAAGATGTGGCACAATAGGATCCCCACTTCAAGTGCTTTGGCTGCTAGGATCTCAAATTTTTCTCCATACTGTCATAGATGTGGGTCAAGTCTTAAGATGATTAACTATTTGTTTTTCCACTGTCCTGAATCTGTAAAGGTATAGTTTTTTTTTTTTTTTTCTCAACCATCATGGTTTCTCTAGGATTTCCTCTGTATTGCAGGTGCGGGATTTTTTGCTTATAATACCAAGGAAAGGTGTCATGAAGGAGGAACATTTTTGGGTCAGCTACATCGTATGGTGGATATAGAAGTGTAAGAATGTATATTATTTTAAGAGGAAACTTTCAAAGCTTCAAGAGTGGCGTCGTTAGCATGGGGTCAAACAAAAGAATGGATTCTAGCAAGTAAGGTGGTTAATAATGTTGATCTTGGTCACTGAAATACTTTCCTATAATATGTTATGGATTCTTTAAAATTTAACTTTTGGGTACCCCTCCAGGGTTTATTAAAATAAATTTTGATGGACCTATTTATGAAGATGCAGCTAAAGCTAAAGTAGTAATTCATGATGGTGAAGGAGAGGTTATTTTTGTAATGGCTATTCCTCTCTATGTCTTTTTTGGTACCATTAGCAAAGTTTAATAGAGCACAAAAAAAATAACTTTGGCTCAATTTCCAAAGTATAAAATAGTTGTGGAAGCCAAAAGGTGATTTAGCGTTAGTGATTTTTGTTGGGCCTGATGTGGTGCTACGAAGGCCTAGGGGGGCTAACTTATATTGGACTGGATGTAAGTCCAAGGATTGAGATTAAATTAAGTCATGGGTATACACGGGCATGAGGATTAATTTAATCTCATTAGTTAGTTTATGGAAGTTTTTGTTGAGTCTGAACTTGACTCACTTAATAGATGTATTTAAATCCTAGTCGCTAAGGTTTGGAGGGATGATAGAACAAACTCTTTTCTCCCCAATTCTAATCCTCCTCTTTCATCACCCGTCTTCTCTCCCCTTCCCGGTGTTCTTCGTCAAGATCCTAAGCAAAACCAGCGGAGGGGGAGGAGATTCCATCGTACCCGCATGCGAGGACGAGTCGTCCGGAATGCTCGCACCAAGGGGAAGGCTCCTCCAAGGAGAACGCACGGATCCATGGGCTTCATGGTCACCAGAGCAACGTGATCGCGTTGAGTTGGTTGGAAGCCACGTAGAGTCGCTTGGATTCCAGTGGAGAGGAAGTGCTCCGTCGCGTGAGAGACCAGGCTTCACGTGGGAAGGAGCGCTGGGTGAATTTCCAAGGAGATCCAAGCCTAGGAGGAAGTCAAAGAAGCCGATCAACTCTTTGGAGGAGAGATCTTGATTGGTTCCAGGTTCCACGGTGAAGAAGCTCTTTAAGGGGATTCCATGAGCGGACGAAATTCCAACAAAGAAAGGCTAAAATTAGGATTAAAAATCCTTTAGAAAGTAAAAAGGGTTGTGGTGATTTAAACTCCGGTAAAATCGGTAACGAGTTTGATCGTTGGTAATAGGATAAAAATCTTTGATTCTTATTCAACAAGGAATTCCACTACTGTGTTCTAAACCCCAACAAGTGGTATCAGAGCCTGGTTCAGCAAGGAGTAATTTGGAGATCTTCAAGGGTTGAAACAATTTCAACAAGACCTCATCAAGGTACCTCTTAATTTTTTAGAATTTATTTTTGTGCTAATTTTTTGGTTGAGATCTCGCCATGGGTAGTAGCATAAAAATAGATTTTGAAAAGTTTGATGGGAAGAGAAGTTTCTCCATGTGGAAAGTTCGTGGCTTTGAAGAAAATGTTCAACGATCAGAGGATGTCTAGCAGATTCAGTCCTTTATTCAGTGCTGGAGGAGAAGACCCCAAGGGACTCTGGTCGAAGTTGCAAGCCCTCTACATGGGAAAGAACATGTGCAACAAGTTGATGTTGAAGAAGCGCCTCTACAGCCTTTGAATGTCAGAAGATGGAGATATACTGGGCCACATCCAGGTGTTCGACCAGGTAAACAATGAATTGCTGAATGTTGGGGTCAAGATGGAGAAGAAAAATAAGGCACTTTTGCTATTATGTTCGCTGCCCACATCACATGACTCATTGGTCACAATGCTGCTCTACGGGAAGGAGACATTATTCTATGAAGATATTATCTCGGTGCTTCGAACGAATGAGCAGAGGGAGAGGATGACCAAGGAAGCAGTTCCCCATGAGGGTTTATCAGTTGGGGAAAGGTCAGGCAGAGGCAGGGACAGAAGCAGGCTTAGGGGACGGTTACAATCCAGGAAGGCTAAGTGCTACAAGTGTGGTGAGGTAGGATATTTTAAGAAGGACTGTCCTAAGTGAAAAAAGGGAGAAAAGGGAGGATCTGAATCCGTGAGTACAGTTGCAGGCCAGAAGGTGGAGGATGATCTTTTGGTAGTATCAGATGGTCACAGGTATAATACAAAGGTATGGACCTTGGATTCAGCTTGTTCTCATCATTACACTCCCAACTGATCATGGTTCAGCAGTTACACAGAGGTTGATGAGGGGTATATGACTCTTGGAGATGATCACCCTTGCAAGATGGCAGGGATTGACACAGTGAGGGTGAGGATGTTTGATGGTATGGTGCACACTCTACCAGTATGAAGCATGTCCTAGAACTCAAGAAGAATCTAGTGTCACTGGGGTACCTGGAGCAGATAGGATACATCTTCAACAATCATGCTAGGAGTGGAGTTCTGAACATCTCCAATGGAGCTATGATGGTGATGAGAGGAAGAAGGCTGGAGAATAACCTATACAGGTTAGAGGGCTCTGTGGTGACAGAAAAATCTGAGGCAGCAGCTATGGAGCAGAGTAAGTTGGACGCCAGGTCTAAGAAGATTGTGTTCCTGGACTACCCGTATGGAATCAAGGGGTATCGGCTATGGGACCCCTTGGAGAAGAAGGTTATCATTAGTAGAGATGTGACCTTCGATGAGAGCTCGATTCTCCATAGGAGATGATACAGATGCACAGCAGGGACTACAGGAGATGGAACATGGTAACACTAGTCAGATGACCTCCTACACAGTCGTGCCATTTTCTAGTGGACCAGGAGGACTTGAGATTCAGATGAAGAGGACTAGCAGAGGGGTCAGAAGCCAGAAAGTTTAGTAGGATGCAGTTGAGCAGAGGACTCAGAAGGATGCAGCTGGACAGAGGACTAATACTGGGATTGCACTGCATAGTCCCAGGAGGAACATGCGACCACCAGTTCGATACGGCTTCGAGGATTCGGTGTCATATGCTCTGGTGATATCGAATGGAGACCCTTACACCTATCAGGAGGCTGTGAAGAGCCAGAATAGTCAGGATAGAGAGAGGTGGGTCCAGACTATGGCAGGAGATGCAAGCTATGACACAGTCTCTCCACAGGACTGGCACATGGCAGATGGTTCATTTGCCATAAGGAAAGAAACTCATTGGTTAAAAATAGGTTTATCAGCTCAAGAAAGAGCCTTCAAAGCAAAGGAGTATCAGGTATAAGGTAGGACTAGTGGCCAGAGGATACTTTTTGAAGGAAGGCTTTAACTACAAGAGCTGATGAAAGAAGGTGGAGTGGAGCCGATGAAGGTACACACCAAGAAGAATTCAACAATGCACTAACCAAGGTTCTTTCACGAAACAGCTTTCATAGGAATTGCAGCTGATGGACACAGTGGATGTGCTGAGGCATTAAAAGCACCAAGGTGAAGATTGCTGGACCTAGTATGGTGCTATCAAGGCCCAGAGGGCTAACTTGTATTGGGCTGGATGTGAGTCCAAAGGTTGAGATTAAATCAAGTCATGGGTTTACATGGGCTTGGGGATTGTTTAATCTCATTAGTTAGTCCATGAGAGTTTTTGTTGAGTCTAGGCCTAGCCCACTTAGTGGATGTATTTAAATCATAATCGCTAGGGTTTCGAGGGATGATAGAATAGACTCTTTTCTCCCCAATTCTAATCCTTCTCTTCATCACCCATCTTCTCTCCTCCTCCTGGTGTTCTTCGTCAAGATCCTAAGCAAAACCAGCGGAGGAGGAGGGGATTCCATCGTACTCGCGCATGGGGACGAGTCGACCGGAACGCTCGCGCCGAGAGGAAGGCTCCTCCCAGGAGAATGCACGGATCCATGGGCTTCGTGGTCACAGAGAAACGTGATCGCGTGGAGTTGGTTGGAATCCATGTAGAGTCGCTTGAATTCCAGTGGAGAGGAAGTGCTCCATCGCGTGAGAGACCAGGCTTCACATGGGAAGGGGCACTGGGTGAATTTCTAAGGAGATTCAAGCCAGGGAGGAAGTCAAAGAAGCCGATCAACTCTTTGGAGGAGAGATCTTGATTGGTTCCAGGTTCCCACGGTGAAGAAGCTCTTTAAGGGGATTCCGTGAGCGAACGGAATTCCAGCAAATAAAGGCTACAATTAGTATTAAAAAATTCTTTAGAAAGTAAAAAGGATTGCGGTGATTTGAACTCCGATAAAATTGGTAACGAGTCTGATTGTTGGTAATAGAATAAAATCCTTGGTTCTTATTCAACGATGAGGAATTTCATTACTATGCTCTAAACCCCAACAATTTTTTGGTTAAAAGGTACATCATTATGTGGGCATTCTTCTTGAGGGACCTTCAAACTATTTTCTATCTATCCTTGGAGGCATGAAATATCAGCATATATATATATAGAGAGAGAGAGAGAGAGAGAGAAAGAAATCAAAGAGTGATTACCTACCTAACTGAGCAGTTATTCATCAAGAGCAAAGATGTTGGGACTCAGCATTCCCATCTTCTTGGAATCACTTAGCTAGGGTGGATGCCTGAGGTGTTCTATTTTTGAGGCTTTAAGGATCCCTTGTGCTGTTATTAAAAAAAAGGGAGTAGTTAATGTTAGGGTTTATACCTTGATGAATAGCAATGGGATTCCCCGTTGAACAAGAACTAGAACTAAGGATTTCTAATCCTGTTAGGTTTACTTCTTCTTGAAAAGGAGGAAGATGGGGAGGAGAAAGAAAGGGCTGCCGCCCTATGATGAGAGAAGGGAATTTTTGGGAGAAAAGAATCTGTTCTATTACTTCCAAACCCTAGAGACTAGAGTTTAAATACATCCACGAAGTGGGCCAGACCCAGACTCAACAAAAACTCCCATGGACTAACCCAATGAGATTAAACTAATCCCCAAGCCCGTGTACACCCGTGACTTGATTTAATCTCAACCCTTGGACTCAAACCCAGCCCAATACAAGTTAGCCCACTGGGCCTTGATAGCACCACACCAGGCCCAACAATCTCCACCTTGGTGCTTTCAAGGCCTCAGCACGTCCACTGTGTCCATCAGCTTTAACAACGAAATACACTTTTGAAAACTGTCCCGTGGAAGAACCTTAGTCAGTGCATCTGCTGGATTTTCTTTGGTGTGTACCTTCACCAGCTCCACCTCACCATCTTCCACCAGCTCTCTGATCCTGTGGTATCTGAGGTCAATGTGCTTCGTCCTGGCATGATAGACTGCATTCTGTGGTGACATGGTCTTCGATAAGGAAAAATGTGCTGCCAAAGGTAGTGCTGTCGGTTTGGCATCCTTCATCCCATATCGCTCCAGAATCTTTTTAATGTAGCCACCCTGACTCAGATGCAGCACACCCTGGATCTATCTCTGATGATTTCCATCCCTAGGATCTTCCTGGCTGGCCCCAGATTCTTCATCTCAAACTCCCGAGACAAAGCTATCTTCAGTTCCTGTACAGCCTTCTTACTCTTGCATGCTATCAGCATGTCATCTACATACAAGAGTAAGTACATCCTAGACCCATCATCCAGAGATTTAACATACACACAAGAATCATACTCACACCTAAAAAGTCCAATGCTCCTAACATAAGTGTCAAATCTCTTGTACCACTGCCTCGACGACTGCTTCATCCCATACAGAGATTTCTTCAGCAAACAGACTTTCCCATCTGATCTTGGTTCTCTAAACCCTGGTGGCTGCTCCATGTAGATGCTCTCCTCCAAATGACCATGGAGGAATGCTGTCTTCACATCCATCTGCTCCAGCTCCAAGTCCTGAGCTGCTACAATACTCAATAATAGTCTGATGGAAGTGTGCCTGACAACTGGAGAAAATATCTCACCATAATCGATGCCTTCTTTCTGAGAGTATCCTTTGGCCACTAGTCTTGCCTTATACCTGATACCCTCTTGTTCTGAAGCTCCTTCCTTGCGCTGATAAACCCATTTACAACCAATGGGTTTCTTTCCTTGTGGCAGCTGGACACCTGCCACGTATTATTGCTGTGAAGAGACTGCATTTCCTCTGCCATAGCATGGATCCACCTATCTCTATCCTGACTTTCCATAGCCTCCTCATAGGTGAAAGGGTCTCCATTCGCTGTCACCAGGGCATATGACAACGAATCCTCAAAGCCGTATCGAACTGGTGGTCGCACGTTCCTCCTGGGCCTTTGCTGTGCGATCCCAGTATCAGTCCCCTGTCCAGCTGCATCCTGCTGAACTCCCTGGCTTCTACCCCCTCTGTCAGTCCTCTCCACCTGAATCTCAAATCCTCCTGGTCCACTAGCAAATGGCACAACTGTATAGGAGGTTGTCTGACTAGTGTTACCGTGTTCTACCTCCTGTAGTCCCTGCTGTGCATCCATGCCACTTCTATTCTGGAGGATTGAGCTCTCATCAAAGGTTACATCTCTGCTGATGACAACCTTCTTCTCCAAGGGGTCCCATAGCCGATACCCCTTGACTCCTCGCGGGTAGCCTAGGAACACCATCTTCTTAGACCTGGCATCCAACTTACTCCGCTCCCCAGCTCCAACATGCACATATGCTGTGCATCCAAACACCCTTAGATGGTTTAGGCTTGTCTTCCTTCCAGACCATATCTCCTCTGGAATGTCTCCATCTAACCTGGTGTGCGGTGACCGATTGACCAAGTAGCTAGCTGCATCTACTGCGTCAACCCAGAACATCTTTGGAAGCCCTGCCTGCAGCCTTAAGCATCTTGCCTTTTCCAATAGTGTTCTGTTCATCCTCTCAGCCACCCCATTCTGTTGAGGAGTTCCCATCACCGAGAAGTGCCTTCTGATGCCCCACTCCTCACAAAAATCTGGAACTCCCTGCTGGTGTATTCCCGCCATTATCAGACCTCAGACACTTCACACTTTTACCCTGCTCCTTCTCCACCTCAGCCTTCCAGATTTTGAACTTGGTGAAGACCTCTGATTTCTCCTTCATAAAGTAGATCCACAGCTTCCTTGAGAAATCATCTATCAGGGTCATAAAGTATCTGGCCCCATTCCTTGCAGAAACTGGGGCTGGTCCCCAGACATCTGTGTGTACTAACTCCAGGGGTTCAGCACTCCTAGCTGTGCTGACTGAGAACTGTACTCTCCTCTGCTTTCCATCTGACAAGGCTCACAGATCTCCATATCTCCGCTACTCAAGTCTGGAAGCAGACCTCTCTTGCTCAGTTCTTTCATCCCCTTGTCTCCCATGTGGCCCAGGCGGTAATGCCACATCCTGTACACATCCCCGGGATCTTGCTCCACAGCTGCCACCTCAGATTTCACAGTCATCACAGAGCCCTCCATCTTGTATAGATTATTTTCCAGCCCTCCCTCTCATCACCACCATGGCTCCATTGGAGATGTTCAGAACTCCACTCCTGGCACGACTGCTGAAGCTGTATCCAGTCCGCTCCAAGTACCCCAGTGATACCAGATTCTTCTTGAGTTCTGGAACATGCTTCACACTGGTAAGAGTGCGCACCATACCATCAAACATCCTCACCCTCACTGTGCCAATACCTGCCACCTTGCAAGGGTGATTATCTCCAAGAGTCACATTCCCCTCCTCAACCTCTGTGTAAGTACTGAACCACGACCGGTTGGGAGTGTAATGATGAGAACAGGCTGAATCCAAGGTCCACATCTCTGTGCTGTGCCTGTAATCATCTGATACAACCAAGAGATCATCCTCCACCTCCTGATCTGCAACTGTACTCACTGACTCAGATCCTCCTTTTTCTCCCTTCTGATTTTTCCACTTAGGACAATTCTTCTTAAAATGTCCTACCTCTCCACACTTATAGCACTTCAGCTCTCTCTTGCCTTTCCTGGACTTTGATCGTCCTCCAGACTTACTTCTGTCCCTGCCCCTACCTCTGCCTGTCCTTTCCCCAACTGATAGACCCTCCTGGGGAACAGCTTCCTTGGTCATCTTCTCCCTCTGCTCATTCGTCCGAAGCACCGAGACAATGTCTTCATAAATTAATGTCTCCTTCCCATAGAGCAGTGTTGTGACCAATGAGTCATAAGACGTGGGCATTGAACATAAAAGCAGAAGTGCTTTATCTTCTTCCTCCATCTTGACCCCAACATTCAGAAGTTCATTGCTCATCTGGTCGAATATCTGGATGTGACCCAGCACATCTCCACCTTCTGACATCCGAAGGCTGTAGAGGCGCTTCTTCAACATCAACTTGTTGCACATATTCTTTCCCATATAGAGGGTGTGCAACTTCGTCCAGAGTCCCTTCGGGGTCTTCTCCCAGCACTGAATAGAGGACTGAATCCGCCAGACAGCCCCTGATCATTGAACATGTCTTCTTCTCCAATGAAATCCACTGCTTGTCTGTCATCCCATCTGGCCTTTCCTCCAAAGCCAAATCTAAACCCTGCTGCACAAGAAGGTCCTCTACCCGGACTTTCCACATGGAGAAACTTCCCTTCCCATCAAACTTCTCAACCTCTATTTTTATGCTACTCCCCATGGCCAATTTCAAAAATAGCACAAAAATAAATTTTATAAAATAGAGAAGTACCTTGACGAGATTCTGTTGAAATTATTTCAACTCCTTGAAGGCCTCCAGATTACTCCTTGAACCAGGCTCTGATACCACTTGTTAGGGTTTATACCTTGATGAATAGCAATGAGATTCCCCGTTGAACAAGAACTAGAACTAAGGATTTCTAATCCTGTTAGGTTTACTTCTTCTTGAAAAGGAGGAAGATGGGGAGGAGAAAGAAAGGGCTGCCGCCCTATGATGAGAGAAGGGAATTTTTGGGAGAAAAGAATCTGTTCTCTATTACTTCCAAACCCTAGAGACTAGAGTTTAAATACATCCACGAAGTGGGCCAGACCCAGACTCAACAAAAAACTCCCATGGACTAACCCAATGAGATTAAACTAATCCCCAAGCCCGTGTACACCCGTGACTTGATTTAATCTCAACCCCTTGGACTCAAACCCAGCCCAATACAAGTTAGCCCACCTGGCCTTGATAGCACCACACCAGGCCCAACAGTTAAGACTTGATCCCATGATCATGGGCTGCCATTGATGGCTAATTGCTGACCATTAGGGTAAGAGAGAGAGAGAGAGAGAGAGAGAGAGAGAAGAGAGAGAAACCACCTGAGTTTGATAAGCACTCAATCAGAAAGAGAAGAAGAAATCTTTAGCAACTTACTTAGAACTCAATGTTGATTAATTCCTTAGCATTTTAAATGAGGCGGAGATGGTAGAGGTGCCCCTTGAAGTCGTCTCCTTGGTCAAACTCCTATCAAAACCCAATAAGTTTTTTTTTCTTATTTGTTTTCAACTACAATTCAAACTCTTAAATTTAAGGCCTCATTTAGTGAGCTTTTGAAGGATACTTTTGAATAATTTTATGATGTTTGATAAGATTTTTATAGTACTTTCTCTCTCTATCAAAAAGCAACTAAAAGTTCTATTATTTTAAACTTTTTCTTAAACTCTACGTGTCAAATGTCGAAAAGCTATTTTCAAATTTAAAAGTGAGTTTCAAACCATAAGAACAACAATATTAAATATGATAATAATATAATATAACTATAATAATATAAATAAGATTGATATATATATCATTTTATGAAAATTATTATAATATAAAATATTATGTAGAGTAAAATAAAATAAAATAATAATACTTTAAATACTATAATTATAGTGTACAAATATAATATTATTATACTATATAATGCTATAATTTTATAATATTACTATAATTATATGCCATAATAATATGATATTACATTATTATATAATAATTATTGTTTTTAGTAATATATTATAAGATATTTACTACATAATAGTAAAATAATATATATAATAAATTTACAATATAATCATTATTATATTAGAATGTTATTATATTTTTTATACTATACTATACTAAAATATGATATATTTTAATAATATTATAATATAATAGTATCATATTATAGTATGATTAGAATAATTTTTAATAGGTTAGATAGTTAAAAAGTATATACAATGTCTTTCATCATTTTATTTTAAAGCACTTTTTAATTTAATTATCAAACAATGTTAAAATCTCAAAATGCTTTAAAGATATAATTATCAAATAGTAAATAGCTATTTTTAAAAGTTTTACTTTGAAAAGCTTTATTTCAAAAGCTCTATTTTTAAAAGTTTTACCATTAATAGTTCCACCAAATGAAGCCTAAGTTGATTTAATTGAGACAACTCATCCTCAGTCAATTTAATAGTAGTTTAACCTATCATTAAGTACTTCTAAATTATAGCCCGATGAATAATTATGTACAATACAATTTGAGTTGTTGTCATGCAATTAAAGAGGCTAGCATATTTATGCTTCTCTACTTTTTGATCCCTTATATTAGTAGAGAAGGCAAGTATGTGGATGCCACATTTACTTTTTTACAAGCAAGACTTCAACCTCAAAGATATAGGATTAGAATTTCCCTACATATATACAACCATAAACTCTAGCCAATTCAGTTGGGTGCACTTTTGTACCATCCTAAAACAAAGGCCTATCACACTTGTACAAAAAAAAAAAAAAAAAAAAACTTTAGCATCATTTTTATTTCTTATTTTATTTTAAATATAAAACCATAAAAATTAAGGACATTTAAATAATATTTTCATTATTTATAGAAATATAAAGTTTTTATTTTACTATTTTAAAATAAGAAATTCACATCTTTACTATTATGACCAATACAATATCCATCATCGACACCATCACTGTTATTGCCATCAATCACCATCACTATTACTACATCATCTCTAGCACTACCAATGGCCATCATCACTATTATGATCATTTTATAACAATCACTATTATTATTGCCATCACTATCGTTATTACTATCATTTTTGTTACACCGCCAAGCTGTTATTGTCATTGCCATCATATTGTCAATGACTAGCATCACTAATGTTGCCACTATGGCCTTTACTATTATTATCTTGATTATTACCATAATATTTATATTTTTTAAAAATAGTTAACCATATTAAATATATTTATAATTTTAAAATTTAAAATAAAATAGATTGATTTTTTTAAAAAAATAATAATGATGAAAATGATGTCAAACAATATTTAAATAGTTAGGTATTTGAACATATTTTCATCGTTGAGGAAGGATATTTTAAATTTATTTTTAAATTGAAAAATCAAGTTCAATCACTCATTCACTTGTGTGCATGAATTAGTGGTGGGTATTGAGTAAGGCAAGTAGATGTGGTTCCGTGCCTTGTTTGGTCAGCTAGCCACCATTGGCTTGCCTGCGGATGGAGGGCGACTTCTTTGTTTTTGAGAGACGCGAGCGCTTAGCTCTTTTCTTTCTTTCTTTCTTTCTTCTTAAAAAAAAAAATTGCAGAGGATAAATCCAAACCCAATTCATGCATGGCCTTGTCGTCCAGTTTGCACGTGTTTTTTATTTTGTTTTATTTTCATTTGTTTGTCTATATATGTGTGTGTTTTTTCTCCGATTTGAATTTAGACTTGGGTATCTTGTGGTTATTAAGCTTTGGTTGAAAAGAAAAAGAAAAGAATTCGCGCATTTCCCCATGAATAATGGACTTAACAAATACTCATAAAATTACAATCTTTTTTATTTACAATAATCAATCTTTTTTTTCCAGCAATAAAAAAATTTGCTAGTATCTAATGAACTACTAGTGGTAAATCTGGTATTAATTGAAAAATAAAGATTAAAAAATACAAACTGATGTGGCTAATTAGCCACAAGGGTAATTTTGATAAAATCAAAACATTGGTGCGCTCCGGTACCTCCAAGCCCGTCGAGTCTCCAAGCTCCGGTACCTTGGCCCCGACCATTCCTGGTCAGCCCTTCTCGGCCCCGGCGTCTCCAAGATCGCCGAGTCGGCCCCAACCATTCCTGGTCGGCCCTTCTCGGCCCCGGCATCTCCAAGCCCGCCGAGTCGGCCCCGACCATTCCTGGTCGGCCTTTCTCGGCCCCGGCATCTCCAAGCCCGCCGAGTCGGCCCTGACCATTCCTGGTCGGCACTTCTCGGCCCCGGTGTCTCCAAGATCGCCGAGTCGGCCCCGACCATTCCTGGTCGGCCCTTCTCGGCCCCGGCATCTCCAAGCTCACCGAGTCGGCCCCGACCATTCCTGGTCGGCCCTTCTCGGCCCCGATGTCTCCAAGATCACCGAGTCGGCCCTGACCATTCCTGGTCGGTCCTTCTCGGCCCCGGCATCTCCAAGCCCGCCAAGTCGGCCCCGACCATTCCTGGTCGGCCCTTCTCGGTCCCGGCATCTCCAAGCCCACCGAGTCGGCCCGACCATTCCTGGTCGGCCCTTCTCGGCCCCGACGTCTCCAAGCCCGCCGAGTCGGCCCCGACCATTCCTGGTCGACCTTTCTCGACCTCGGCATATCCAAGATTGCCGAGTCGGCCCCGACCATTCCTAGTCGGCCCTTCTCGGCCCCGGTATCTTCAAGCCCGCCGAGTCGGCCCCGACCATTCCTGGTCGGCCCTTCTCGGCCCCGGCACCTTCAAGATCACCGAGTCGGCCTCGACCATTCCTGGTCGGCCCTTCTCGGCCCCGGCGTCTCCAAGCTCGCCAAGTCAGCCCCGACCATTCCTGGTCGGCCCTTCTTGGCCCTAGCACCTCCAAGCCCGCCGAGTCAGCCCCGACCATTCCTGGTCGGCCCTTCTCAGCCCCGACATCTCCAAATCTGCCGAGTTGGTCCTGACCATTCCTGGTCGGCCCTTCTCGTCCCCGGCGTCTCCATGACCACTGGGTCAGCCCCGACCATTCTGGTCGGCCCTGCTCCGGCATGTCCTAGTCGGTGAGGTTGGCCTCGGCCACCCCTGGCCGACCCAGATAAGCCTCGGCTCCCCCGGGAGAGTCGAGACTTCCCGGTTTCCTCCAAATCTGCTCAGCATGGCCCTGGTAGCTCGGGACGCTACCTCTCTGACCCGCGCCGCCTGACAACGCCAGATCCAACTACCCACTAGCCACGCTACTGATGGGACTGGACCCAACTATCCAATAGCCCGCTGGCTGATGGGACTTAGCCCACCAACCGCCGTTTTCTTCCTTTCCGATGAGACAGGACCCACCAACCAGCGCAGATTCACGCAACTCCCAAGAACTCCGCGGACATTCCTTCCTTACGGAATCCCACGTGATCATGCCAGGGTCAACCCCTATAAAAAGGTGAATCCACTCAATAAACAGGTATATGCGATAACCCCGAAAAAATTGCTATCCTAAGTCCCAGAGAGGAATCCTTCCTCCCCGGGAGCACCTTTTCATCTAAAAAGAGCTCGTTCGAGCTCCTCTTTTGCTGTGACCTCGATTGCTAACTTGGGCGTCGGAGGGTCCCACCGGAGAATCCTCTTCGGTCCTGAAACTTCTTTGCAGACAACCTGGTGGACCGAAGGCTCGAGAATCAGTCCATCCCCGACGTTCAGGATCAGTGATTAGGCATCATCAGATTGGCACACCAGGAAGGGGGGCAAGTTGGTGTAGAACGCAGCAAGTATCTCAGGGCTTCCCTGTGCTACATCTGGCCAAACTCTACTGCCCCCCTCTCTTCTCTCTTTGGAGCCATGGTGGTGACACGAGCTCAGGACGCTTCCATCAGCTGTCCAGCGGGGCTTCCCCCGCCAGTTAGGCAGCAGGAGGCCAACCCCCTGCTGTCGATCCTCCAGTCACCTGCCCACCACCGAACGAACCGTCCAAACAGCGGAGCAATTGGCAACACTCTCCCAGCAAGTCCAAACTCTCACTGCTATGGTCCATGGGCTCCAGCAGCAGCAGTCTGTGGTCACCCAGCACCAAACCGCTCCCCCCGCCAGTCAGCAGTCAGCGAGGGGAGGTTCTCCATGGTGGGAGGCCGGTCGCGGGAGGCCGGTCAGCGAGAGGCCGGTCGTCGCCCAGTTTCCCCAAGGAAGTCTCGCCACGAGCCCTTCAAGTGGCCGCGGTCCCATGATCGTGGCCCCAGCAAAATCTCTTATGGGCTACGTCACCAAGAGGAGCCAAAGCGGAAGCCCCGACTCCCGTCTCCCTCTCTGTCTTCTTCTTCTTCTTCCTCCTCCGAGCCATCTCGGAGGGCCCCAACAATCAGCCGATAGGCAGAGGAGCACCTGGAGGAGTACAATCGCGGCTGGACGAGCTCGCCAGAAAAATCAATCATCAGTCAGAGGAAGAGTTTGACATCCGTCCTCCTTACATCCGCCGGATATTAGAAGAGCCTGTCCCCTCCAGGTTTTGGTTCCCCCAGGTGGACCCATACGATGGTACGATAGATCCTCTCGACTATCTCGAGAGTTATAAAGCAATGATGTAGGTCCAAGGCGCTTCAGACACCCTTCTTTGCAAGGCCTTTCCCGCCACTCTGCGGAAGGCCGCTCGTGCGTGGCACTCGCGCTTGTCCCCTCACAGCATCGATTCCTTCCGAGAGCTGGAGAAGGCTTTCCTGGCGCATTTCGATGCCTGCCGACGAATTCCAAGGGTGGCGGACAGCCTCTTCTCCATACGCTAGAAGGAGGGAGAGTCGCTGCGGGACTTTGTGTCCCGGTTCAAAGCTGCCGCCCTTGAGGTCTACCATCTCGATGATGTGGTAGCAACGCTGGCATTGAAGCGAGGACTCCTCCCGTCTCGCTTCACCTTTTCTTTGGATAAGAAGCCCTCAGGCTCTTATTCCGACCTCCTCCTCCGAGCTCAAAAGTACATCCGTGTGGATGAAGCCGACTTCACCCGTCGAGAATCTTCAAGGAGCTCCGGCCACAAGCCCACTCGCCCTGAGCTAAGCAGACCCCCTCGACACCGGCGAGCTAACCCGCCTCGCCGATCCGTCAACATGCGTAGAAGCCCTGTCCCCGATGAGAGCAAGCTCACACCTCTTCTCGCCCCTCGATCTCACATTCTGATGGAGATCGAAGGCGAGCTTTACCTCCAGCGCCCTCCTCCCATGAAGAAAGGTCCTCCCCACGACAAAAGCCACTACTGCCGATTCAACCGGGACTATGACCATGAATTGACAGCTGCTAGAGATTGAAGCGGGCCATCGAGGAGCTCATTCAATGGGGCTACCTCGGCAAATATGTTCAGAAGGCACAGCAGCCGCTGCCGACCCTCATGGGGCCTCCGCCTGTTCAGGCCCCGGTCGACAACGCCCCCATGGAGCGGACGGTCGGAATGGTGTCTTGGGGTCAGCCTCCGCATCTAAGCAGCTAAGGGGGGAGGAGGTGCCGAGTAATGTAATTCCTGAGGGGGATCTACTGTCATAGATAATGTAAACAATAAAGGCGTCGTCATCTCTGTGACGATCGCCAAGCATCCTGTAAAGAGGATACTAGTTGATAGTGGCAGCTCAGCTGACATCCTTACCTACGACGCTTTTGTTCGGATGGGATTATCTTTGGACTCCCTTCAGCCTGTGGCAATCCCTTTGGTCGGTTTCACTGGAGACTCCGTAAGGGTTGAAGGTGAAATACCTTTGCCTGTGACAGCCGAAACGCTGCCATGTCAAAGCAAAGTAATTATGAAATTCCTGGTTGTGAGGGTTCCCTTGGCGTATAATGCCATTCTGGGGCGTCCAGGTTTGAACCTTCTGGACGCAGTCATTTCCACCCGGCGTCTATTGGTGCAGTTCCCCACTAGTGGAGGAGTCAGAGAGATGTGCGGTGAGGTCAGTCCAGTCCTGCCCTGTTATCACGCGGCATCAAGTCCTCTGGAGGCCGAACCAACTTTTGAAGCATCCGACCCTAGAGACTCTAACAAGGAGGGGAACCAGCTGAACATCTTTTAACCTTCTGTTGAGAAATTATTGAAACATAATTGCCCCAACTTATTGATTTTGATGATTTCCAAAAGACATTGCTTTACTTTCTAAAAGGCTATGAACATGTTAAGTCAATCAATGAAATATTCTTACTATGAGCAATTTCAAATTGGAAACTATGAACTATTAAAAATATAATGAGTTTCTTGAATCAATTGAATATATGTTTCAGTGAGCTATACTTATGAATTCAAAAATGATTTCTATACCAATCTTTTAAAGATCAATGACTTAATGAAAATGCTTTGAAATTGAGCATTACTGTTAAATCAACATTATCTAAGTCATATTATATTTCAAAGTTGGTTGGGATGATTTTCAAAGCAAATCAGAATGTTTTCTGATTTTTGTATCAGTCCCGAGCCGACTCGAGAGTTTCCGAGTCGACCCCTGAACTTTCTCGAGCCGACTCATGACTGTGCGAGCCGACTCGACTCAGACGGCAGAAAGACTCATTTTTGAGTGCCTCTCGAGTCGACTCCCAGCTTTTCGCGAGTCGACCCCTGAAAGTCACGAGTCGACTCCCAGATTTTCACGAGTCGACCCCTGCTCACTTTTTGGTGCGTTCTGGATTCGATTGCTCGAGCCGACTCGCACAGTACTCGAGCCGACTCCCCGAAATCTGGGCGATAATTTTTGAGTTGACACATCAGCTCCAACGGTAATTTTTGAATAACGGCTATTTTTCCTTGTCTAACGGATATATTTTCAGATTCTATAAATAGAGGAGTTCTTTTCAAATCAAAAAGAAGAGAGAAATCAAAAAGAGAGAAAAGAATATCATTTGAAAAGAGGGAAAAACAGAGCATTATTGGAAAAATCTTTTAGCTCAAGAAGAGAGATTCAAAAGGAGTGAAATCCAAGAGTGAGATTCGTGCACTCCAGAGCTACATTCTACAAAAGATCAAGAGGAGATCCAAGCTTTCAAGAGCAAATCAAAGATCTTCCACATTCAAGAAAAAGGGAAAAAGCTTCAACCCAACTCCAAAGCTCAAATCTGTGAAGAATCGGTGCTGAGGCCTGATTCAACATCAAGAGGAGTTGAAGGAAGGAAAAAGAAGCCAAGCTCTCAAGCTCTAAATATTCAGGCTTTTCTAAACTCATTTTATTTTGAAATATCTGCTCAAAAGGAGCTGCTTGTAATTAAACTCATTTTATTTGTTTGCTAGTTTAATCTGAGGGATTAAACTAGAGGAGGTTGTTAAACCTCGGTACAAGCTAGGTTAGCTTGTGTTTGGGTTTGGTGCCGGTGAGCCCGTGTAAAATCGGCTGGGTTCGTTGTGATCCCGGAAAAACAACAAGTTTGAGTTGTGAACTTGTAAAACAACTCGGCTGTAATCTAGAGAGATTATAGTGTGGACCCAAGTGATCTTGGGAGTGGACGTAGGTGTTGGTTGCACCGAACCACTATAAAATTCTTGTGTTTGCCGTGCTTAATTTCTCTTCTCTATCTCTCTATACTTGTTTTGTGCTTTGCTTATTAGTTAATCCTCACTTGCACATCTCAATTTAAATTGTTTAAAAAGTCTTAAATTTTTAAGAACCCAATTCACCCCCCCCTCTTGGGTTGCCATCTGGGCCAACAATTGGTATCAGAGCATAGTGCTCATTTAGAGTTTGATCTCACGATCAAGAGCTAAAGGTCATTATGGCAACACAAAGTGGTTCTAGTTTTGCTGAAGGTCATTCTACGAATAGACCTCCACTTTTTAATGGCTCAAACTATTCTTATTGGAAAGCTAGAATGAGGATATTCATTCAAGCTTCTGATTATGAGCTTTGGGGTGTTATATTAAATGGACCTAGTACACCCACACACCTTATTGATGGCACTATTGTTCCAAAGCCCGAAAGGGATTGGAATGATAATGATAGGAGAATGGCTCAACTTAATGCCAAAGCCATTAATATCTTATATTGTTCCTTAGATTCAAATGAATTCAACCGCATCTCTACTTGTAATTCCGCTAAAGAAATATGGGATAGGTTGGAAATTACACATGAAGGAACAAACCAAGTAAAAGAATCAAAGATAAATATTTTGGTTCATAAATATGAATTGTTCACAATGGAACAAACTGAAACCATCACATGCATGTTCACTAGATTCACCGATATTGTGAATGGTTTGAAAAGTCTTAGGAAAAGTTTATACTAATGCTGATCTTGTTCGCAAAATACTCAGGTCATTGCCAAGATCGTGGGAAGCAAAAGTCACAGCAATCCAAGAAGCCAAAGACCTCAATGCACTACCCTTAGAGGAGCTTCTAGGATCTCTCATGACCCACGAATTGACAATGAGGCAGCATGTTGAGGAGGAAACAAAAAGAAGAAAACCATTGCCCTCAAGACTGCAAAATGTGGAAGAGAGCAGCAGTGATGATAGTGATGAAGATGATGATGAAACTGCTCTCTTGGCCAAGAAATTCAGAAGATTTATGAGAAAAAGGCCCTTCCAAAAAAGAAATTTGGAAATAAAATGGAAGGAGAAAAGGATAAGAAAAAGGACAAGGACAAAGAAAAGAAAAGAGCCCTTATATGTTATGAGTGCAAAAAGCCAGGGCATTTCGATATGATTGTCCTTTGAAAAAGGCCTACAAGAAAAAGAAGAAAGCATACATGGCAACATGGTCTGATGAATCTTCTTCATCGGAAGAAGAAGAGCAAAAGGAAGTTGCCAATATTGCTTCATGGCCAACGACGACGACTGACAATGAGGTAAGTTCTGAAACTCAAATGATGATTTTACTTTTGATGAAATGTTTGAGGCTTTTAATGAACTTATGATTGATTTTAAATTGTTGAAAAAGAAATTTAAATCTGTGAAAAATGATAATTTAGTTTAGCTAAAAGTAAAAATGAATTAGCTTTAGAAGTTAAGAACTTAACTAATGAAAAAGAAGAACTTAGGAAAGAAAGAGATAATCTTAATCAAGAAAAAGATTTATTAAAATCTGAAACTAAAAACTCAACTAAAGATTTAAAAGATCAATAGAAACTTTAGCTTTAGATAAAGAACAGCAAGCTAAAGAAATTGACTCTCTTAAGAAAGATGTTAAAAAATATAAAGACATTGTTGAGAAATTCACTTTAAGTTCAACTAAACTTAACATGATCCTAGATAGTCAAAAAGCTGTTTTTGACAAAGCTGGTTAGGATATAACACATTAAGAAAACAGAAATCACTAAAGAATATTTTTGTAAAAGCCAACCAAAGTAATATAACTTGTTTTAAATGTAATGAAAAAGGTCACAAATCCTTTGAATGCAAAACATTAAAACAACAACAAGTTAAATATTAAAGCTAAGAAAATATGGGTTCCGAAAGGAACAATTTTTATTGCTGCTAACCATGAAGGACCCAAGAAAGCTTGGGTACCTAAGCATAAAGTTTGATGATATTGCAGGAATGTCTTGTAGCCAAAAGATCAAAGAAAAAGTGGTATCTTGATAGCGGCTGCTCAAGACATATGACGGGTGACAAAGATGAATTCATCACCCTAGAAGAAAAGAAAGGTGGAGTTGTGACATTTGGCGATAACGGTAAAGGTCAAATTTTGGGCCTTGGTAAAGTTCGCATAACTCCATCTATATATTGATAATGTACTTTATGTTAATGGTTTGAAGCATAATCTAATTAGCATAAGTCAATTATGTGATAAAAACTTTAATGTTTCATTTAAATCTTCTATATGCACTGTAACTAATTCTATTGATGATAGCATTGTTTTTACTGGTTATAGATTTGGCAATGTATACTTAGTTGACTTAGACAAAACTTCTAAGAGTAGTCATTGCCTAATTGCTGATAATGCTAACATAATGATATTAGTTGGTTGTGGCATCGTAGATTAGGTCATGCAAGCACACACCTTATTTCAAAACTAATTAAAATGGATTTAGTTAAAGGTTTACCTAAATTAGATTTTGAAAATAATAAAATATGTGATGCATGTCAATTTGGAAAACAAACTAGAAGTTCTTTAAATCTAAAAACATTGTTTCAACTTCTAGGGGACTAGAGCTACTTCACATGGACCTTTTGGACCAACTAGAACCACAAGTCTAGGAGGAAAGAAATATGGTCTAGTGATTGTAGATGATTATTCTAGATATACTTGGGTAATGTTTTTAGCTCACAAAGATGAGACTTTCTCGATGTTCCTGAAATTTTTCAAGAAAGTCACAAATGAGAAAAACACTACTATAGTATCTCTAGAAGTGATCATGGAACAGAATTTGAAAATCACTTATTTGAAAATTTCTGCACTGAAAATGGAATTAATCATAATTTTTCAGCCCCTAGGACTCCACAACAAAACGGTGTAGTTGAAAGAAAAAATAGAACTCTAGAAGACATGGCCCGTACCATGCTATGTGAAAGCAACTTACCAAAGTATTTTTGGGCGGAAGCAATTAACACAGCATGTTACATCTTAAACAGAGCTTTAATAAGACCAATATTAAAGAAAACACCTTATGAATTATGGAATGAAAGAAAACCAAATATAAAATACTTTCATGCATTTGGATGTAAATGTTTCATTCATAATAATGGTAAAAACAACTTAGGAAAATTTGATGCTAAATCTGATGAAGGAATTTTTCTAGGTTATTCAACAACTAGTAAGGCATATAGAATCTTTAACAAGAAAACCTTAGTAGTTGAAGAATCCATTCATGTAGTTTTGATGAATCTTTAGCAACTGGATCTGAAAAGATTGATGATGAGGAAGATACAAACATAATTGAAAAAGATCTTGAAAAACTTAATATTGAAGTATCTTCTGATCATGAACAAGAGGCTAAAGATGATGATTCACATAAGGACGATGATGTCAATATTGATCATAATGATGTAGATCTTCCAAGAGACTGGAGATATGCTCATAGTCATCCTAAGGAATTGATTATAGGTGATCCATCTCAAGGAATAAGGACTAGATCATACATGAGAAATATTAGTAATCATCTTGCATTTGTATCACAAATTGAACCTAAAACTATAGAAGAAGCTGAAAAAGATAATAATTGGATGTTAGCTATGCAAGAAGAACTTAAATCAATTTACTAGAAATAATGTTTGGACTTTAGTTGAAAGACCTAAAAACCATTCAGTAATAGGATCAAAATGGGTTTTTAGAAATAAACTAGATGAAAATGGCATAGTAATTAGAAACAAAGCTAGATTGGTTGCTAAAGGATATAATCAAGAAGAAGGTATTGATTTTGATGAAACCTTTGCACCTGTAGCTAGATTAGAAGCCATTAGACTTTTACTTGCATTTGCATGTCATATGAACATTAACTTATTTCAAATGGATGTAAAAAGCGCATTTTTAAATGGATTTATTAATGAAGAAGTTTATGTAGAACAACCACCAGGTTTTGAAGATCACGAGTTTTCAAATCACGTTTTTAAATTGCACAAAGCTTTATATGGTTTGAAACAAGCACCTAGAGCTTGGTATGATAGGTTAAGTAAATTTTAATAGAAAATGATTTTACAAGAGGAAATGTTGATAAAACTTTGTTTTGAAAAGAAAAAGTAAAGATTTACTTGTAGTACAAATATACGTAGATGACATTATTTTTGGTGCTACTAACGAATCTCTTTGTCAAGAATTTGCAAGTTAATGCAGGGAGAATTCGAGATGAGCATGATGGGAGAACTCAACTTCTTCCTTGGACTCCAGATCAAACAATGCAAGGAGGGAATCTTTATCAACCAAACCAAGTACACAAGAGAACTACTCAAAAAGTTTGGTATGGAAACAATGAAACCCCTTGGAACACCAATGAGTCCTTCATGCAAGCTGGACAAAGATGAAGAAGGTAAGAAGGTTGATCAAAGTATTATCGAGGTATTATCGGATCCCTTCTTTATTTAACAGCAAGTAGACCAGATATAATGTTTGCAGTATGTTTATGTGCTAGATTTCAATCTGAAC
>UESW01004374.1:0-121070 GCA_900491605.1 Calamus simplicifolius
TTTATTTTGGGCCTTGGATTTTCTAGATGTGAACATGATACTTGTGTCTATGTGAAAAATATGGATAGGATGATGCACTGTATCTCCTTCTGTATGTGGATGATATGCTCATTGCCAGCAGGAGTATTGAAGCAGTGAATGGACTGAAATATACATTATCAACAGAATTTGAAATGAAGGATTTGGGGTCAGCTAGGAAGATACTTTGGATAAAAATTTACAGAGATAGGACCAAGGGAATTCTACACTTGTCATTGGGTGGATATATTCAGAAGGTGTTGGAGAGGTTTGGGATGGATAAGGCCAAACCAGTTGGAACACCTTTGGCTAGTCACATGTCTCTTTCTAAGTTACAGAACCCCCAAGACAAATGAGGAGAAAGAGTACATGGAGAGAGTTCCATATGCCAGTGCCGTGGGTAGCATTATGTATGCTATAGTGTTTGCAGACCTAACATAGTATATGTAGTGAGCCAGGTGAGCAGATTCATGGCGAACCCATGGAAGGAGCACTGGAAGGCACTCAAGTGGATTTTGAGGTACCTTCAAGGAACTCGTGGACTTGGTCTAATTTTTGGGCAGCAAGAAAGACCTAAGGAGAAAACTAATATCCCAAGTAAATCATTAGGTCCATTGGAAGGGTTTGTGGATAAAAATTTTGTAGGTGATCTGGATACAAAAAGGTCTACCACAGGGTATGTGTTCAGCATGTATGATGGACTAATTTCTTGGAGATCAATCCTTCAACCTATTACAGCTTTGTCTACAACAGAAGCTGAGTATATAGGGATTACAAAAGCTGCCAAGGAGGCTCTTGGTTGAAGAGACTCATCAAGGAAATGGGGGTGAAGCAGGGCATAGTATTGCTATACAGTGATAGTCAGAGTGTCCTGCAGTTGGCTCAGAACCTAATCTATCATGCACGCACAAAGCATATAGATGTGAGGTATCACAGAATCAGAGAATTGGTGGAAGAAGGTGAAGTGGAGCTGGTAAAAGTTCATACAAAGAAGAACCAGGTAGATGCACTTACGAAGACTCTTCCACGGGATAGCTTTCTCTCATGTGTGACACTGATGGGTCTGAGGGAATGTGCAGATTTTTTCAGCAGCTTTGAAGCACCAAGGTGGAGATTGTAGAGCCTGGTGTGGTACTCCAAAGCTTAAATCATAGGGTGGAGGTTTATAGGCTCCACATGTTTAAGGCCCAGGTTGTTGGGTCTTGAGGGAGGCTAGGCTATCATTGGGCTGGGTTTGGGCTCAAGGTGTGGGCTGATCCAAGGAAGTTTTTTAGGGTTTATTATCCATATAATAAGGCACTGGTTCATATGTGGTGCTGGTTTTATTTTGGTGGCCGTCATGGGACGGGGTTGATATAATCATGTAACGATGATGATTATAGATGAATGAAAGAAACTCTTTTCTCCCAAGAACAAGCTATCTCTCTTCTTTCCTCTCTTATACATGTTTTTCTCTCTTTCTCACATATAGATGCCCTAGATTTCTAGGGTTTTATTGCTGCCATCTCTACCCTAGCCATCTTCTTGGAACCTCCTCTCTTAAGGAAGGAGAAGGAAGAAATCCTAGCAGCACCTTCTCCTTGGGCAGCGTCTCTTGATTTTCTGGATCAGATCTGAAGGTTCACGTGAGGAAGAATAGAGGCCATGATCCTCTCTTACAATCTTAGGGTGCATGAAACCAAAGAAAATCCTAGTTGCTAATCAATCCAGAAAGATTACCAAGATCAAGATCCAAAATTCTGCTGCAGAATTTCAACAGGGATATCATCTCGCTTTCGCATCTCCATACGACTTGGGGCTGGTCAATGCGTGCTATGCTCCAAGGGTAGAAAGTGGACGATCTACTCTTCAGCACCATCAAGAAACCATTACATGCAAAGGATCTTAACATATAAACTGCCATCATACTTTAAGAATACAAGTAAATCCACTAAAATTATACAAGGCAGAGCATAGGATAATCAGATAATCAGATAAAATTATTCAAGACTAGTATGCCCAACAAGATTCCTGAAGCCCAAGAAATCAAGAAAAAAAAAGAATCTGGAATGAAACCCTAGATGGCTTACCAGATTCGGTGCGGCTGGAGTTTTCAAGTTCCAAGCGATGAGGACGAGAGGATTGGGGAGCCAAGAACGGAGTTCTTGCTAATCGAAGGCGTCGGAGAAGAGAGATTAGTGTTGTCCTGCTCAAGAATAAATCTATTTCTTGAAATTCTTGGAAAGAATGGAGAAGGAGCCAACAAATCTAGAAAGAAGCTGTAGAAGGGCAAAGAGTAAGAAATCGATTTTACCTCCATCGGGGAAGAGCGTCCACGGAGGGAAGAGAGCATCCACGAAGATCAGCGGGGAGGGGGAGGAAAACGATTGAAAAAAGAGGGCGGCGGGCGGGAGCTAGGGCATCGATCGCACAACACGCGGTGGGAGGGAGGAGCTAGGGCATGGTTTATATATAGGTATATCCCGACGCTTTTAAGCATCGTTATGTGCCGACGCTTTTGAAAGCGTCGGCAAACTGGAAATATGCCGACGCTAATAAGCGTCGTTATCTTTCGACGCTTATAAGCGTCAGCATCTAATGACACTATTTAAAAGCGTTGGTAGTTTGCGGGACCTCACGACGCTCCCACCTACGTTGGGAAAAAAGGGTCGGGAAACCCTACTTTTGTTGTAGTGGGTGAAAATAACTATGTATGGATGTATATAGTTATAACTTTGTGATGTAACATAGACTTGAATTGAATGTGAGAAAAGACTTGTATTCTGAAATTAATTGTGAATGTGATATCTTTTATCAGTATGGTGAAGATAAGATTTAAATTATATATCGTTTGCAAAGTTTATTATAAGGAAATATTAATGTTTTATCTGAGCAGAGTTAAATTTGTTATGATTTGATCTTTGAGAAATATACATATATATTAAATGAGGAGGTTGGAAGTTTTTATCAGGATGAAAGTTATGTTCATGTAACTTATGGCAATTGGATAGGGTTCACTAAGATTTTATGGTGTGCAAAGAACTCTACTTGATTTTCATAGGTTATAATGTTGCAAGGAAGGGACCCAACATTTTCTTCCAAGAAAATATCTTCTCTCTCTCCATAGTCACCGCCCCACCTTCTCCATGCGTGCAAACCAAGGACGCACCCTCCCTTTATTCTCCATGTTGTTTTTCCTCTCTTGATCGGGTGGTTGGGGCGTTTCTCTCTCTCCTAGCATCTTTCTCTCTTCAGGAGCGGATCGCTTTCTCCCTCATTTAAAAGAAGTTTTCAACCTTATTTGCAAAAGAGATAAGTGCATAGATCCCAAGGATGCCCACTTTCTCTTTCTTAAACATCCTTCTTTCTCTCTCTAGTGCACACATCCCAAAGATGCCCCATCTCTATCTCTTAGGTATTCTCTCTCTCCCCTTTTGTGTGGGGACCAGGTAGTTATCTTCTCTCTGATTGGGCGCCTAATTTTGGTCTCGATCAAGGGATTTTTCTTGGTCATTGATCTCTGCATTAATAGGTTTTGTATAAATAGTTGGTATTAGAGCCTGGTTAAGCGAGGAGGAAGGTGAAGAGATCGGGGATTAGAAATCTTCAAAAGGCTAAAAAATTTTAGCAAAGCCTCATCAAGGTACTTTTTAATTTTTAAAAAATTTTGTGCTATTTTTTTGTTGAGATCTAGCTATGGGTAGTAGCATAAAGGTAGATTTTGAAAAGTTTGATAGGAAGAAAAGTTTCTCCATATGAAAAGTCTAGGTAGAGGACCTTCTTGTGCAGCATGATTTAGATCTGACTTTGGAGGAAAGGTTAGATGGGATAATGATAGACAGTAAATGTCATTGGAGAAGATAGCATGTTCGGTGATCAGAGGGTGTCTGACAGATTCAGCCTTCTATTCAATACTGAAGGAAAAGACCCCAAAGGGACTCTGAATGAAGTTACACACCCTCTATATAGGGGGAACATGTGCAACAAGTTGATGTTGAAGAAGCCTCTCTACAACTTTTGGATGGCAGAAGATGGAGATATGCTGGCCCACATTCAGGTATTCAACCTAATGGGCAATGAATTACTGAATGTCGGGATCAAGATGGAAGAGAAAAATAAGGCGTTGCTACTACTATGTTCACTACAGACATCATATGACTCATTGGTCATGATGCTGCTCTACGAGAAGGAGACACTATTCTATGAAGAATTGTCTCGGTACTTCGGATGAATGAATAGAGGAAGAATATGACCAAGAAAGGTGTCTCTTAGGAGGGTCTATCAGTGTGGAAAAGGTTAGGCAGAGACAGGGATAGAAGCAGGTTTAGAAAATGGTCAAAGTTCAGGAAAGGCAAGATAAAGGACTAACTATTTGGTCAGTCCTTTATGCAGACCCCAGCACTCTCAGCTTGGAAATTCAGAGGAGATCTTGGATTCTATTATATCTTCAAGCAAAACAGATTATCCAATATAGAAGCCTCCAAGATGCAAGTCTTATTCTGTAAATTCATTCTTCAAAATTTTCAATCAAGGTGGAGTGTCATGACATACTACAAATTTATTTTGAAAATGGTTATTTTTTATAACATCAAAATTTTTGCTTGGTTGGCTCTTTATAACAAACTCCAAACGGATGAAAGACTAGGTAGAAAAGGATGATCTATTAGCTATGAATGCTTAATCTGTGATGCTTCCTTTTAAGACTGCTTCTCATCTTTTATTGTCGTACCCTTTGTAGTGAGTCAGTAGTCTTTGATCTCTAACCGCATCCAAAGTTTATCAAGGCTCCGGAGTCTTATCAAGGCTCCGAAGTCTTCACCACATGTATATGACTTGTGAACTTTTCTTTTAGTAACATGGAAAGAAACTCAAGATTCTTTCTGTCTAAATCCTCCTCTATTCCAGCTATATCTAGGAAAATTTTGTATAAGTTTGAATCTTAGGAATGTATTGCCATAGGAAGGGCATCTTTCTCAATAAAATCAAGTTCCAAAGACCCATCAAATTCCAAGAAACAAAAGTCTAGTACAGGATATATAAGCGCTTATTTTCTAGAGCATATGCAGCACAGGCTCATCATATGACCGCATCCAAATGAAAGCAGCTATACAATTTACAACGAGCTCAATCTGAAGACTGAAATCATTGGGATTTTTTCCCCTAGGAGCGGTGAAAAAACAATAGTCTAGTTGCTGCACATAAAAAACGAGATGCATTGAAAACCCATCACTGAGAGAATTTTGAAATCCAACATCTTGATTACATGTCGCAATCAAGGTTATGCAGAAACTAGAATTGAATAGGCACAGAGTGCCCGTGCTTCTATCATCCACAAGGATGCAACACAAGAATGAACTCCCTATAATTATTTAAAAAGCAAAAAACTTTTCTTTTTCGACAGTAGCGCTGAGAAAAAAATTTGCTCTCTCTATGTTGAAAGAGGATGGGCTAACGGTTCAGCCTACCATAACCAGAACACTCTAAAAAATGCACTCTTTCCACTAAAACTACAAAAATTCCTGAACCAAAATGCCAGTCCATGATGACTAACTAGAGAAAAAAAAAAAAAAAGAAGAAGAAGCTTTTTCCCTCTTTAAACCCTTCCAAGATCTTATCTTTTAACTGAAGACTTCCCTCTACCTGGACGTTATGATCCTTCCAGAAAGATGGATCTTCCTGCATCTTGAATCTTTGCACTGGAAGCCCACCGGCTACGATTGTTCCGTCCCCGTTTGCTTCATTTCCCCTACATCCGCCGCCGATTCTTGAAACCTAATCCGGCTCCTGGGCGCACTCCCCAGTTCGACCACCGCCGGCATCCTGATCGCCTAACAGACAAAAGAAATAAAAAACCTAGGGTGTTGGGATGGGATCAAGAACGTGACGAAGTGGAAGATGCTGGAGCAGCAAGGGAGTAAGGAAAAACTTAGGGTTTGAGAGGACATATGGTGTTTTCAAAGGATCTAGGGTTGGGTGTGAACCCCCGGATCCTTCTTTGATGGAGGAAGGGAGGCACCGCCCTTCCTCCGCCATTGTTGACTTGGCGTGGCGGAAGGAGGCGCTGACGCCCCCCTTCACATGAGCACAGGGGAGGGGCTAACCCTCCCCTTGCCACGATATAAGGAGGGAGGGAGCACCCCTCCTTCTCCATTCTCATCCCCCCAGCCTCAAGGTAAGAAGCAGGGAGAATGAGAGAGAAACAGAGAGAATGAGAGGCAATGAGAGAGGGAGGGAGGCGGAACCAAGCCGGTTCATGGCTTGGTTCGGGCCCGGCAGAGTGGCCGTCGCCTCGCCGGGCCTGGACGGTGGCCAGTGGCCCTCACTAGCGGCGGACGACCGTCCGATGAGGGTCCGACCGGCGTGCCACTGGCACCGTGGCGGGTTGAAAGAGAGAGGGAGAGAAATAGAGGGAGAGAGAGGGAAAGGGAGGCGATCGCGGCGGCGGCTGGCTTTGGCCCGGTCGCCGGTGGCCGGGCTGCCTAGGAATTAGCCGGCAGTGGCTCTGGCCGCCGGCACGGCTCTCTCCCTGTTTTGGGTGAAACATGGGAGGCGCGTGGGGAAGAAGAAGACGTGGGCCGGCTGGTCCGTCCCACGTTGGGCCCTATTGGGCCGACTCTGAGCCATCTTCGGGCCACATTTTGGATCTCGTATTGGACCGAGAATGGAAAAATAAAAATATGGCCCGATTCGGCATTGATTCTAGTTTCTTGGGGTATTTTTATTTCCCATTCGGGCTTATATATTGGGAGATATTCGTGCCCAAAGTTGAGCCCAAGATTAGACTGGGTAGACCTTAGGGGATGCTTTATTATTCCAATTTTAAAGAATTAATTGTGAAAATTAATGCTGTAGGTAACCAGATGTCCATATAGCTGATTTACAGTTTGGGATTAGCGTACTGAGGTAAGTAAGCCATTTATTATAATTTTTATAATTTATTAGAATATGAAAATTATGTATTTACATGCTCTATTGATATATATTGTATTATTTGAAAAATGAGATAAAATAAAATTTTGCTATTTAAGTTGAAATAGTACCACGAGTATACAATTGGGTATCTGTTATAATTATATGTGATTGCTAATATTTTGCAAAGTAATAAATTATAAATGTACAAAAATTGAATGATGTGATTATTTTGGCTTTGCAAAATATACTGGTACTATTGATGTATTTTATGCTATGAATGTACAAGCCACTGTATATGTGACATGAGGAGCTTATGCTCATGATGATGCATAATGTGCTACATGCAAATATGATGATGATATGTGTCGTCACGGTTCTCATATGATATGAAACGATGTGAAATAATGCCGAGAGATACGTGACCCACCTCCACAGGAGAAGATATATGGAGGACACACATCTAGAGAATGTGATGTGATTGATATATGGCATAACGCACACATCTAGAGGATGTATTGTGATTGATTATGATATATGGCACAACGCTGGTACCAGGACCCTTCCTCTTATGGGACATTAAAGAGTGATACACCAGATGGGTGTTGTAGGGCCATTGGACACATAAGAAAATAATAATATGAATACATTGGGTTTATTTACATTGCATATTTCGGTATTTATTATATAATTAAGCTTCCAAAATTATTTGAGCTGATGACATCACTACTAGAGGCTGGAGTTTTGGCGCAGAAGAAATCGGGTGACTGCTTGAGGGCGGTCGCGGAAGGCACCTTTAGCGACCGCTAAGGGCGGTCGCGGAAGGCGATCGCCACTAAACCATTGGCGCAGAAGAAATCGAGCGACAGCTTGAGGGCGGTCGCAGAAGCCACCTTTAGCGACCGCTTCAGGCGGTCGCCGTGGCGGTGGCAAATGCCCATTATAATCCCTATTTCGCTGGCTATCCCCTTCCGAAACCCTATTCCGCCGCCCATCCTCCCGCCGCTTCTATTCCGCTGCCCATCCTCCTGCCGCTGCTATCCGACGTCGAGGCATCATCGGCGGTAGTCCCGCGGTCTCTCTCGAGGCCGCTCCCGATCACCTGAGCGGAAGCCCTGATCGAGCCCCTCTCGGATCTTGGCAGTGGATCCACCCTCTTCTTCCCGAATGGACGCTGCTTCTCGACCCGCCGTCGTCGCTGGCAGCGGTACCGGGTACTTTCGATGATCCCACCCCCCATCCATTGATGATAAAATTCTCTCTCCCGGCTCTTGTTGTTGGTGTGAAATCGAAGTGCCCTATATTGATCGACTGATTGGTTTCTTGATTTCACGTGCTGTGTTTTTTCTTTGTTTTCATCGAGTATTTCTTTCTTCTTGATGCAAGAGTTGTTAGCTTCGATACACACTCATCCTAGAATTCTTTCTTCTTGTTTTATTAGGCAGCTTAAAGATGTAATAATGTTACTGTTAGAGATATTAGGAATACCATGGAATGATATTGTTGGACGTTTCTCTACCCTAGCTGCAATAAATCAAAGAGCACTCCATTTTCCTGCTGATTGGGACATCTTTGATTATATTTTAATTTTGCTGCCTTGGAATCCCTCTAAGTACCAAGCAAAAGCCCTTTGTTGAATGTTGGCCGAGACTCCAATGGGCTCGTTGTGCCTTGTCTCTGTGTGCTTTGGTTTGTAATGGCAAGATCGAAATACCACATCCGTTGAGGATGCTATGGTGTTTGTGGGCTTCATATATTGAAGTGGCTATGGATCATGGCGCAAATTTTTAGCACGAACATGAAAACAGAGAATAAGAACTCAGGAATGCAATTTAGATCCAATGAGAAAATCTATGATGCCATGCATCCTCACTTTTGGGGATGAGCTAATTGATTAAGAATCATCCACATTTTGAGATTATATAGGAAATGTTTTTTGAGATTTCACCTCCTCTATCTCTCTTCAGAGGGAAAAAAGAATGGCATGGGGACTCAAAGAGAATTGAACCAAGGCCCTGTCTCACTTCTTGCTTTAGTCTTTATCTTAGGAGAATTGAAGGTCATTGACATGTAAGTTTGATTGATAATATGGGTACCCATCCTTACACTACAAGAAAGTATGGTATTTGTGGCGAACCTATTACGGCGAAATATTTTCGTCGTTATAGGTTTATTTATAACGGCGAAATAAAAATTAAATTGTCATAACAATTATTTATTACGGCGAAATATTTTTTTACCGTAATAAAAAGACTTATTACGATGAGTTTAAAAAATCATCGTAATAAGTCCCCATTTTAATTTAAGATTTTGATTTTTTAATTTTTCTTTCTTTTTATTACGGAAATACTTTTTCGCCGTAATTAAAAGACTTATTACGACGAGTTTAAAAAATCATCGTAATAAGTCCACATTTTAATTTAAGATTTTATTTTTTTAATTTTTCTTTCTTTTTATTATGAAAATACTTTTTCGCCGTAATTAAAAGACTTATTACGACGAATTTTATAATTCATCGTAATAAGTCCACATTTTAATTTAAGATTTTAATTTTTTTAATTTTTCTTTCTTTTTATTACGACGAAATACTTTTTTGCCGTAATTAAAAGACTTATTACGACGAATTTTATAATTCATCGTAATAAGTCCCCATTTTAATTTAAGATTTTAATTTTTTTAATTTTTTTTTATTACGGCAAAATACTTTTTCACCGTAATTAAAAGGCTTATTACGATGAATTTTATAATTCATCGTAATAAGTCCACATTTTAATTTAAGATTTTAATTTTTTTAATTTTTCTTTCTTTTTATTACGGCGAAATACTTTTCGCCGTAATTAAAAGACTTATTACGATGAATTTTATAATTCGTCGTAATAAGTCCCCATTTTAATTTAAGATTTTAATTTTTTTAATTTTTCTTTCTTTTTATTACGGCGAAATACTTTTTTGCCGTAATTAAAAGACTTATTACGACGAATTTTATAATTCGTCGTAATAAGTCCACATTTTAATTTAAGATTTTAATTTTTTTAATTTTTCTTTCTTTTTATTATGGTGAAAAAGTATTTCACCGTAATTAAAAGACTTATTACGATGAATTTTATAATTCATCGTAATAAGTCCACATTTTAATTTAAGATTTTAATTTTTTTAATTTTTCTTTCTTTTTATTACGGCGAAATACTTTTTCGCCGTAATTAAAAGACTTATTACGATGAATTTTATAATTCGTCGTAATAAGTCCACATTTTATTTTATGATATTAATTTTTTTAATTTTTCTTTCTTTTTATTACGGTGAAATACTTTTTCACCGTAATAAAAAGACTTATTACGACGAGTTTAAAAAATTGTCGTAATAAGTCCACATTTTAATTTAAGATTTTGATTTTTTTAATTTTTCTTTCTTTTTATTACGGCGAAATACTTTTTCGCCGTAATTAAAAGACTTATTACGACGAATTTTATAATTCGTCGTAATAAGTTCACATTTTATTTTACGATTTTATTTTTTTTTAATTTTTCTTTCTTTTTATTACGATGAAATACTTTTTCACCGTAATAAATATACGTATTACGATGAAATTAAAAATTCATCGTAATATAGTGAAAAAAATCTTTCATACGGGACCTTATTACGACGAAAGTTAATTTCGCCGTAATAAGGTCCCCTTAATACTCTGTGAAACCCTCGCGCGATTTTTTTTCTGTGAAACCCTCCTCCCGCCGTCTTCCCTCCGAGCTCGTCTCCGCCGTCAGCCCCCGACGCCGTCAGCCTCCGAGCTCCTCTCCGCCTGCGGACATCGAGCTCCTCTCTGTCAGCCTTCGGACGAGGTGAGAAGAAGGGCTTTATAAAACCCTCTTGCTCGCGATTCTTGTTTCACTTGGATTTTTTTTTTTCGATTTCTCTTGTTTTCTGATGATTTGGGGGGTTTATAAGGTTCAATTGAAAGTTATTACTGGTAATTTATTCATAGCCTTGTCCTCTCTCAAGCATTCTACTTGGAATAAAAAGATTTTGTATTTGAACTTGGCCTGTAACCTTCAAAGCTTCCGAGAAGAAAACAACTTTTCCTTTGATTTCTTTCTTTCTTTCTTCATCTTCTAAGAGAAGAATCACCAAACAACTTAACTTATGCCCAAATTATGGAACAATTCTATTAGAATTAAACCATAATACCTTCAAACCCAGATGCTGATTCGATTAATCTGTGAGCAAATTGAAACCACATGACCCTCAAATCTTAAGGGTAAATTTGTAAACTGAAATCATTAATTATTTTCAGTTCCCATGAAAACCTCAAAGAAAGACAATCTTACTTCTTAACAATAAGATATCAAAACAATTGATTGATAGTTTGTAAACTAAATCCATCTAGGATGCCCCTTTCAATACTGATCAAAAACAAATTTCTCTAGGTACTAAGAATACTGGAAAAAAACATCATGCAATCGGTTTCATCTAATATTAAGCTTTTGGAATTGTGCAAAATACAAGCATAAAACTTAACGTGGTTACCTTAGATTATGGGGGAAAATACAAGCTCTTAATAATGGCTTTAATCTCACAGACAGGAAACATGCACTGGCAAAGAACAAAGGAATTATGATGGCTTTGAAAAGCTCAACTATACCAAAAAGGTTCTGGCATACAAAAGTCCCTCTCAATACATAAACGACACCATGCATGATAACTAGAGCCCCTGTCCTCGACCCAAGGGGTTGAGGTCTTCTCGAAAATAAGCATACAAGTTTTGATGGACTTGTAAGACCATTAGCCGGTTGAAAATCACTTAATCAGTAATGCTAAGCAAGGAATAAAACTACAAGAATCGGTGATTTATTATGTGAGTTAACAGTTAGAATCGTTTCATAGAGGTGAATGAATACGTAGATTTGATTGAAGTCTCATGCTAGTGGCAGCAAACTACCTTAAAAGAAAGCTTATAATTCAGGTGAGCTTCAAACCAGATAATCAAATTTCTCTTTATGTATTCTACCATTTGATCAGACAACCAAATCTCTCTAACATAGCATCTTCTTCTTTCATTTCAAGAATGGCAATTTTGACAGCTAAGATGGAATTTCTTGTTGATTGCAATAACTGATGCACATGTTAATCTGCTAAATCATTTCTTGTGTATTGTATATCAAAGCCATGCATGCAATTTGACAGGCTAGAAGATTTAAAAATTCAAACATCTCAACAAGCATTATGTTTTGGGTTTAATTATGATGCTTATATAATATATATATATAGGGCAATTGGGCTTCAATCTGGTTTCCTATCATTCAACCTTCCAAGGCTTTTGCTCATTGCCCTCATATCCTTGAACTTCTCATATTTTACGGCACTATTCATATATACAACTAGAAACATGGTAGCAAAAGCTTTCGTTTTATAATAACTCAGGAATATAACTATAATATCTATAAGATTAAATAGTAGACCATACAAAAACTCACTTGAGAAGTTATTGGATAATCTAAAGTCGACAAACAAACACTAGAAATAATTAGCAGTTGACTGTCAAGGTTCAAGATGCAATCAAGATAAGAGATCTTATAATGAAAATAACCTAAGATCCCAATGACATAAAATGCCAAGGCAGAAAGAAAGCCAGAAAGAGGCATCCAGCTTGAGTTGATGATAAGAATAATCATCCAAGCGCAAGAGAAATTTGGACAAAAATCTTGAAATTCATTGACTAAGAGGGAAGCAAAAGATAAAAATGTGAAGAAAATGATTTTAAATTTTGCCTAAAACTCAAAAACCAAAAAGGAAATTTTTTACTCCCTGTCTAATTGATCTGAAATTGGAATATACAAAAGTTGCAACCAAATCTAAATTACAAGGCCCAATTCATTATAATATGAGTAACAGATGACATTTTTTATTATTATTTCTACTCTATTAAAAAGTGTTGGAAAGATTTTATTTTAAATCTAACTTGGAGTTTTGTGAATTTCAAGAAGATATGGAAGTGCTGCAACATTTCAAAGAGATTTTAGATATAGATTTAGCCATGGTTGAAATTTAAATGGGTTGCAATTTTAAGTATTGAGACAAGACTATTCTACCACCATCCCAATATTCCAATTAGAGTATCATTTTGTTTATGTATCTTATTAGCCCTATTGACTCAAGTCTTGTGCCACAAAGTTAAGCTTGAATGATCATATTTACTCGAGTATGTTTTTATATCTTATAAGCCATATTTACTTGAGTCACTTAGTCCTGTGCTTTCTTGTATATTTTGTTATTGCTCCTATACGGACTTCTTTTGCTTTTTCAGCTTTAAGTTCATAATTTCACAAAGGATGAAATTTAGGTGTGTTTCGCTGGGTGTTTGTCATTCAGTTCCCTAATTAATAAACAATATGTGGATGACCATCTGCCTTTCCACTTAATGATGACAATATGTATTGCTTGTTAAGTGAGATTGGTGTGCACATGTAGCTTATTAAGTGGGGAACCAGATGGCAAACACTAGCAGGTTGTTCTTAAGTTTTGTCCTTTCACAAACTCCATATATACAGCTTTAATTGGTTCCAAAAGTTCTTTAGGATTTTGGTGTCTTATGCATGGTTATCATGTTCTTTCAGATATATTCCATATTCTCGATGAACTTCGTTGGCCTATTGATCTGTTGAATGAATTAAATTGCTGTATATGTGTGTGTTGTTATTCTTAACCGTTGTTGCCTTTTCCATGCTTGCCGTTTCTGCATAGATTTGGTCTCTTTTCTTTATGACTTCTGTGCATCATGTGGTAATTATATTCTCTTTCACAAAATCATTCCAGAGTTCCAAATCTGTACTATTTTCCACTGTTTCTCTAATTTTCAGTAGGAGGGTGGTTTAAAACCGTTGTTCAGCTCTCTTGTGCTCCCATAATGACGGGATTAAAACCATCAACTTAGTGAATTGCCCTCACATTGTAGGGCTTTTCAATGAGAGTAAGCAGGGAATAAATGTAGGAGGGAGGGGATTTGTTAAATTGCTATGTTTTTTATGCCTTTGATTTTAAGAAAATTCAGCATACTTACTGTTTGGATTCATGATGTTATAGTAGGACAATTCACTGAATAAAAAAAGGAAAATTTTATCACTAACATATCCTTGCAACAAACAGCTATTGTACGTCACCAACGATGCCGATTGATAAGAGTTGGATACATAAGAAACAAAATTGTCCAGAATATGATGCCGGTATTAAGAAGTTCATAGAAAAGGCAAGGCTTCATGTTAATGAAGAAGGGAAGATACGTTATCCTTGTGTGCGGTGTTATAATGGAAAATGGCATAAGCCTGATTTAGTTAAATTACACTGTATGTTAAAGGGTTTCTCGAAGACGTATCAGACGTGGTATTTTCATGGAGAACAGTTTAGAAGCAATGTCTCAGATGAAAATGAGAATGAAGATGATGACCCAAAAAGGGAACAAGATGAGATGGTCGAAGCATTGCAGGATATCGCTGGCCCAAGTGGTGCTCACACTGAGGTTGGCAATGATGATGACAATCCGATAATGTCTGACCATGAAAGGATCGATCACAGTAAGAAATTGGATGATCTTTTCAATGAGGTGGAATCCGAGCTTTATCCTGGATGTGAAAAGTTTTCTTCTTTGACATTCTTAGTGAAGTTAATGCACATTAAGGTCCTCAATCGGTGGACAAATAAGTCTTTCAATATGTTGCTTGAACTATTAAAAGAGGCATTTCCGAATGGTACTAGAATACCATCTTCACACTATGAGGCCAAAAAGAAGATGAATGAGTTGGGTTTAGGCTACGAGAACATACATGTATGCAAGCATGATTGTGCTATCTTTTGGAAGGAGAATGCCTATTTAGAAAAATGTCCGGTATGCAATGAGCCTAGGTACCAAGTGGTTAAAGACAAAGGTAAGAAGATACCTTATAAAGTTATGCTGTATTTTCCACTCACACCTCGTTTGAAACGTCTATATGCCTCAAGATATACAGCTGAAGATATGAGGTGGCACTATGATAAGCGACCGATCACATATGGGGTGTTACGGCATCCAGCAGATGGAGAAGCATGGAAAGATTTTGATCAAAAGTATCCTAATTTTGCCAGTGAACCAAGAAATGTAAGATTAGGTCTTGCTTCAGACGGATTCAATCCATTTGGGAACATGAGTAATGCATACAGTATGTGGCCCGTCATCTGATTGATACACGTCGTGGATAGAAATTGCCTATTCTTCTGCCACCTGAGGTTGGACGACCATTGGGTGAGTTTCGCTCTGAGTTTCTGACCGAGATAGGAGTGGTTGTACATGACATGGCACCACTTGCGGTCAGGAAGTGGAGTGAGATCACTGATGCACAGAAAGCATCTATGATCGATCGACTTCAGGTCAGTATAATTGTATTAGATTACTTTAGATTACGTTTAATATACTTAATATACCTTATAAATTTTATAATTTATATATATATATATACTTGCAGGAGAAGTTCGATCTTGATATGAATTTAGATCATATTAAAAAAGGTATTGAGTTTCAAATGAATAAAGTTTATCGAGAATTTAGATATCGGCTTCATATCCACTTCATTAGTCACGGTGGGGACACAAGTGTGAGCTTAGCAAAACAAAATAAGCCATCTCGTGTCTCGCAGAGTGACTGGGACTTTCTATGTGATTACTTGTATTCAGATGAGCATAAGGTAAATACATCCATACAAATATTTTAATAGTTTATATTTTTTATAACTCATGTAACCATTTTCATTAATTCTTTGATGTAGAAAAAATCAGAAACAAATAAATCTAATCGGGAATTGCAACCATATGCTGCTCTCATTGGATCGAAGTCTATACCGGCTCACTCTTATGATATGGTAAGGAATACTGTGAACCTAGTACTTTTATATTTATGTATTTTGTGGTCTGATATTGTTGTAGTGTTATAAATCTAGTGTAGTCATATTTATGAAAGATTTGATCCAGCATCTATGTTGAGTGCTAGATTTGGTGATTGGGAATTGGGATCTGAACCCAGATGGGGATCATTTGTAGGGGTTGGTGGCCAAACTATATCGATACCAAACTAGAAGTAATCACTAGGAAAATTACATGTCACTAGGAAAATTACATGTCCACGGTCAACTGAGCAAGGATACAGCATGCTTTACCAAACTGTCAGCTGACTGGTTGAGATTCTGTCTCTTGATTCTTGCCAGGAATACATTCAACAATTTTACTTTGTTGAGATACAGATAGCTCTGAACTCATTGGCAAACCAGTAGCAACAGCTGATTCTGGATCTTTCAGAACAGAATCAAGTGGATGCGTCTCTGCAGTCTGTACACCAAGTGGACATGTCCCTGCAAAATCTGATTCTAAATCAGGGCACGAATTAGCCATATTAATATCTCCTTTATCACTGGAAATCTTATCAACCATCTTCATTCCTCTGCTTTCTGATTCAACAACAAACATAAAGAAACAGCTATCAATGATAAAATAAAATCAATGATGTAAGCTAGTGGTACCCATTTTTTTCAGCCAAAGCCACCTAAATATACTTCCTTGTACGATAGCATAAAGAGAAAATAATTTACACCTACAAAAAAAAAGAATGACATAAGCTAGTAGATACTTTTCGATGAAATGGCAACTAAAACATCATGCATCAATGACAGGTATACCAGTAAATGGTTCTTTAACTTATGAGAAATCTCTTTGTTAAAAATTACTTCGTAACTCCAGTTTCACCATCTTGCCTTCACCAATAAAATCAAGGTGTTTTAGCAAAGAAAACAAAGTTAGTAGCCCAAAAGCAAAAAAATTCAGTGCCCAGAAAGAAGACTAACGGGTTATAAATAAAATAATAATCCACTTCCATCCACACAAAATGTCTTGCTCCCCTGGTTAAACTAATGACACAAAACAAAAGTGTTAACCAACATAAATGGAACGAATAAGATTTTAGAACATAGAGAACTAAAAAACAAAGGAGATACTCAATGCTGCATATCAGCCATAAAAGAGATACTCAATGATGCATATTAGCCATAAATCATAAACTACATTTTGTTCTTCTACAACAGGACAAATAATAAATTAACTTTTATAGTTCCTAATGATTAGCTAGCATAGGAAAAGATACCATCATTACCATACTATCAAAGATTAGAAACCCTTACAATAAAAATTTTAAAAAAATCAAACCACTACAATCCAATTCTTTCAAATTGCAGCATAGTGACGAAAAGAACCGAATGATAGCCAAAACACAATAACACAAAGAAATAGAGTTCATTACCCATTACAGTAAAGCATGTTTCAAAATATGGCAAGTACCACAACCAAAAGAATCAGAGGACACTGATAAATTTTAAACTAGTACTAAGCAAAAAAAAATCAAAAACATAAATGTTTGTAAGATAATAACTTTAATATAAAGCACTAGATATAATACCCGATATAAGCACATTTGCAACATACCAAAATAAACCAAAATCATCAATAATCCAAATATTGACAACAAAACATGAAGGAATACTTGTCAATGATAACAATAATAAAATCAATGATATAAGCTAGTGGTACCCGTTCTCTTTAGCCAAAGCCACCTAAACATACTTTCTTGTACGACAGCATAATGAGAAAATAATTTATACCTACAAAATAAATAATGACATAAGCTAGTAGATACTTTCAGATGAAATAACAACTAAAATAGAATGCATTAAGTGATAGGTATACCAATAAATGGTTCTTTAACTTATGAGGAATCTCTTTGATAAAAATCACTTTGCAACTCCAATTCCACCATCTTATCTTCGCCGATAAAATCAAGATGTTCTGGTAAAGCAGAAAAAAGATATTAGCCCAACAAGAAAAATATTAATGCCCAGAACGAAGACTAACAGATTATAAATTAGCACTAAAAAAGATAATTAGGAACGTAAAGGTACAAAAAAAATTACTATAATATAAATAAGGACACCCTCTAATGCAAAAAAAATAAGGAATGCTAGCTCTATTTTAAAATATTAGAAAACCTCTTAATAAAAAAAACATAATATCACGCCACATTTCCTCCGAACAATCTTCAATTATCAAATAAACACTACCACTGAGCATGATTGTCCTATGACGCACAAGCTCTCTGCAACATCAAAAATAATAGACTTAAGAATAAATGCTAAGAATAAGGGCAAAAAAAAACTTAATTTAACCAATTTTAGAATCAAAGTTGAGGAACCCCCTTTATGATTAAAAAAATCTGCTTTCGTCCACCCAAAATATCTTTATCTCCCCCTCGGTCAAACTAATAACACAAAACCATCAAATGTTAACCAACATAAATGAAATGAATGAGATTTTAGAACATAGAAAGAACTAAAAATTAACCTTTATGGTTCCTGGTGATTAGCTAGCATAAGAAAATATACCATCATCATCCCACTATCAAAGATTAGAAACCCTTATCAAAAAAATTTAAAAAAAAAAATCAAACCACTACAATTCAATTCTTGCGAAGTGCAACATAGCGACATAAAGAACGGAAAGATAGCTCAAATGCAATAACAAAAAGAAATGGAGTTCACGACACATTGCAATAAAGCATGTTTCAAAATATGGCAAGTATTACAACCAAAGGGACCAGGAGATACTAAATTTTAAATTACTACTGAGAAAAGAAAATTATAAAGATAAACATTTATAAGATAATAACTATAATATGAAACACCATGGGATAGTATCCGATATAAGCACATTTGCAGCATACCAAAATCCTAATATAAGCATATTTGCAACATACCAAAATCATCCACTTTCTCCACTAATATCAAAATTGCAACAATAATCCAAATATTAACAATCAAGTTGGAAGGAAAAACTATAAATGATAACAACAATAAAATCAATGATGTAAGCTGATGGTATCCATTCACTTTAGCCAAAGCCACCTAAACAGACTTCCTTGTATGACAGCATAAAGAGAAATAATTTACACCTATAAAATAAAGAAAGACTTAAGCTAGTAGATACTTTCAGATAAAATGGCAACTGAAACAAAATGCATTTAGTGAAAGATATACCAATAAATGATTCTTCATCTTATAAGGAATTTTTTTTTGTAAAAGACCACTTCGCAACTTCAATTCCACCATCTTGCCTTCACCGATAAAATCAAGGTGTTCTAGCAAAGCGAACAAAGATAGTAGCCCAAAAATAAAATTTTCAATGCCCAGAAAGAAGATTGACAGATTATAAATCAATGCTAAAAATGATAATTAAGAACATAAAGGTACATAAAAAATAATTATGACATAAATTAAGGGCACCTTCTAATGCAGAAGAAAATAGGAATGCTAGCTTCATTTTAAAATAGGAGAAAACACCTTAAGTAAAATATAATCATAATATCACACTACATTTTTTTCAAATAATCTTCAATTATCAAATAAAGACTACCCTTGAGTAGGATTGTCGGATGATGCACAAGCTCTCTACAACATCAAAAATAACATAAATAAGAATAGAGCTAAGAATAAGAGGCTAAAAAGATAAAAACTTAGTATTAATCAATTCTAGAAACAAAGTTGAGGAACCCCCTTTATGATTAGAAAAAAAACCTACTTTCGTCCATCCAAATGTCTTGATCGCCCCCATGGTCAAACTAATGACACAAAACCACCAAGTGTTAACCAACATAAATGAAACGAATGAGATTTTAGAACATAAAGAAAACTAAATACAAAATAGAAACTCAATGTTGGATATCAACCACAAATCCACCCATCATCATGGTATCCATATCATTTTTTACATGAAAAGCCTCCATTGAAAATCTTTCCTCCATCACAATTCCTCCATGTCATCGCAGATCAAATCAAAGACTAGAAATCAAAGCTTAGAATAAAGATTGATAATTATAAATAAATATTAAAAAAATGATGAAACCTTCAACTTGGGCAAAATCATGAGCTACATTTTGTTCATCAGCAACAGGACATAATAAATTAACCTTTATAGTTCCTGATGATTAGCCAGCATAGGAAAAGATACCATCATCACCCCACTATCAAAGATTAGAAACCCTATCAAAAAAATTAAAAAAAAATCAAACCACTATAATCCAATTCTTTTGAAGTGCAGCATAGCAACAAAAAGAACCAAAAGATAGCCCAAACATAATAACAAGAAATGGAGTTCACCACACATTGCAGTAAAACATGTTTCAAAATATGGAAATTACTACAATCAAAGGGACTAGGGGAGGCTATAAGATAGGCCTTTTCAATAGCAAAATATGGCAATTACTACAATCAAAGGCAATTACTCAAAGTGAACTGAGCCCAATATTACTATAAGATAGGTCTCTTCAAAAGCAGAGGCCAACTGCACCAAAATTGCTGACCTGAAGAAGCATGTTTGCAAAGTATATGAAATAAATCACACCTCTCACAATTGCAACTGATGTTGCCAAGGACCAATCCAAGGTCATACACTTGTAAACATTGTGATTTGCATAAGGTATAAATTTGCACATTGCAAAGTACATAAAATATATATCTTAACATTATGCATGCAACTGAAAAAAAAAAATACACGTGTTGTTGAATAGAAATTTGTGCTACTACAATTTAGTAGGGTTGGCTATCAATATATTTTCCATCATTCAGTTATGGAAAAAGCTGCACAACTGAAGTCGAAATCATTATGAAACAGAGTTCCAATCAGGTCAGTCCAGGTCTTCCCTCTATTTCTGAATGTCTAAATTCAAGTGTCATATTAGAGAAGCCATTTTGAGGCTTTAGTTAATCAAGCAAATTTTATAATTTTTCATCACTAAACTTCTAACAAGTTTCAAATTTTAATCAACCTTCAACTCTGCTTTGATTCAAATTTTACTTTTGTTGCAATCAATATTATATCAAAATCCAACTCATGCCAATAAGATGCCTAAAATCAAATTGTTATATCTTCCTTTATAATTTAGGAACCGAATGGGCAGATTCTGCTGATTTTGTAGCATTCAATATTCCTTTATACAAATCTGTCCTAGGTGTATCTATGTACCATACAATTTTCTCTTCCTATTGTTGTATACTTAATTTTTCCAAACTTTAACTGCCCTATTATTGCACCTGAATCCAATCCTGCACCATCTTTAAGGGACTAAGAATTAAGTTCTCAATCAACAAAAGAAAATTGCAAATAGGTTTCATCAATCGTAGACTTATTTTTAAAATTTGAAATGAATCTTTCCATTGTCTTGCAATTTTTTATCCATTAAAAGACTTGTATAAAATTTCATCATCTCTAGAATATTTACAACAAACATTTAGTCAACTACATCATGCTTAAAGTCCAATTCATAAATTTGTCCCGGCTTTCTATCCCTATGTTTGAAACTGAGCCATTCAGTAGCTACTGAAGGATGCAAAACTTACAATCTCGTTAATGCTTCGCCTTGCTTGTTCAGCTTGGGTCAAAATCTTCTCGACATGGACCTAACCTGGCCACAAGATCAGGTCTAGACCCAGGGCTGCACCCATGGGACCAGCTTTCTGTGTTGGATTATATAGCTTAGCTACGCTAAATTCAGGTTGAAGTCTACTAAAACCACCTGCCACCTACATATGGCTCATGAATTGAGAAGCCTAGTTGGACAGGTATAGATAGCTCATTGTTTTCTCTAGTTCTAAACAACTTTATGTTAAACAGCCAGCTACATAGAGCTTAAATAATGGTCAACAATCCCATAGTAGTCTCTAATATAACAAAGAAATTTCATAGTATGAACTACCCACAGTAAAAAAAACAGATAGCAATGAGCAATGAGCAATGAGCAGAATGTAATTTCATGGTAGAGTTTTAATATATAAAATCTAATCCAAGCTAGAATTATTATAAGAAAGTGATTTCTGCCTTCTAATGCAAAAAATCATACAAGTGTCTGGACCTTGGAGTGTATGTCAATGCTTGGTGCCCTGCTAAGAACCTCCAAATGCATCTTTTCATGAGTGGGTCGTTCCTCACACATAAACTGAAACTCATCTTCCCATCTTGGGTCTATGTTTTTCTTAATATGCTGTATCAATTAAAGTGTGTCCCATGAATACATAATAAAACCATCGAATGAGTTTCTAAGCTTGATAGCTAACAGAAGGGAGACAAATATTCTTAAATAATAAGTGTAGCTGATGGTACCTTAGTTTTCTTCTCCTCTCCTCTGAAAAGGATCCGCACATAAGGATTCGTGTGGTATTTTCCCTCAAGATCTTGAGCTTCAAGAACGATGACCACAACAGGCCACCACCCCTTCTTTGGATAGCCCCTCCTATGCAGCAAAAGTAAAACTTTTTGAGCCAGTGACATGAAAACAGGGCCCATTGCAAAAGATCCTCAATTGTCTCGCAGAGATTCCTCATGTAGAGTTATTCTCACCAAGTCCCAGCCCATGGGAGAAGGATTGCTGTGTTTGCTGTTCTTGTGTACCACAGTCTTGAGGCAAAAGGCTTGAGCATTCATGTGATACTTTCTCAATTGATCTGAAGTTCCATTTTTGAACCCCATGCAAGCTAGCTAGTTTCATTAGAAATAGTCAAATTGATAAATGTCTTGGCATTTGTGAAGTCCAATTTTAATTGGTATGCAAAACTCACAATCTCATTAATGCTTCGCCTTGCTTGTTCAGCCTGGGTCAAAATCTTCTTGACATGGATCTAACCTGGCCACAAGATCAGGTCTAGACCTAGGGCTGCACCCATGGGACCAGCTTTTTGTGCTGGATTATAGCTTTGCCAGGTTAAATTCAGGTTGAAGTCTACTAAAACCACCTGACCCCTACATATGGCTCATGAATTGAGGAGCCTAGTTGGACAGGTATAGATAGCTTATTCTTTTCTCTAGTTCTAAACTACTTTATGTTAAACAGCCAGCTACATAGAGCTTAAATAATGGTCAACAATCCCATAGTAGTCTCTGATATAACAAAGAAATTTCAAAGTATGAACTACCCACCGTAAAAAAATAGATAGCAATGAGCAATGAGCATAATGCAATTTCACGGTAGAGTTTTAATATATAAAATCAAATCCAAGCTAGAATTATTATAAGAAAGTGATGTCTGCCTTCTAATGCAAAAATCATACAAGTGCATGTACCTTGGAGTGCATGCCAATGCTTGGTGCCTTGCTAAGAGCCTCCACATGCATCTTATCATGAGTGGGTGGTTGCTCACACAAACTAAAACTCATCTTCCCATCTTGGGTCTCTGTGTTTCTTAATATGCTGTATCAATTAAAGTGTGTCCCATGAATACATAATAAAACCACTGAATGAGTTTCTAAGCTTGATAGCTAACAAACCTGAGCCAAATATTCTTAAATAATAAGTGTAGATGATGGTACCTTAGTTTTCTTCTCCTCTCCTCTGAAAAGGATCCGCACATAAGGATTCGTGTGGTGTTTTCCCTCAAGATCTTGAGCTTCATGAACAATGACCACAAGCAAGCCACCACCCCTTCTTTGAATAGCCCCTCCTATGCAGCAAAAGTATATATTGGCAAAAACTTTTTGAGCCAGTGACATGAAAATAGGACCCATTGCAAATGATCCTCAATTGTCTTGCAGAGATTCCTCATGTAGAGTTATTCTCACCAAAGTCCCAGCTCATGGGAGAAGGATTGCAGTGGTTGCTGTTCTTGTGTACCACAGTCTTGAGGCAAAAGGTTGAGCATTCATGAGATACTTTCTCAATTGATCTGAAGTTCCATATTTGAACCCCATGCAAGCTAGCTAGTTTCATTAGAAATAGTCAAACTGATAAATGTCTTGGAATTTGTGAAGTCTAATTTTAATTGGTATGCAAAACTCACAATCTCATTAATGCTTCGGCTTGCTTGTTCAGCCTGGGTCAAAATCTTCTTGACATGGACCTAACCTGGCCACAAGATCAGGTCTAGACCCAGGGCTGCACCCATGGGACCAGCTTTCTGTGTTGGATTATAGCTTTGCCAGGTTAAATTCAGGTTGAAGTCTACTAAAACCACCTGACCCCTACATATGGCTCATGAATTGAGGAGCCTAGTTGGACAGGTATAGATAGCTCGTTGTTTTCTCTAGTTCTAAACTACTTTATGTTAAACAGCCAGCTACATAGAACTTAAATAATGGTCAACAATCCCATAGTAGTCTCTAATATAACAAAGAAATTTCATAGTATGAACTACCCACCGTAAAAAAATAGATAGCAATGAGCAATGAGCATACTGCAATTTCACGGTAGAGTTTTAATATATAAAATCAAATCCAAGCTAGAATTATTATAAGAAAGTGTTGTCTGCCTTCTAATGCAAAAATCATACAAGTGCCTGTACCTTGGAGTGTATGCCAATGCTTGGTGCATTGCTAAGAACCTCCACATGCATCTTATCATGAGTGGGTGGTTCTTCACACATAAACTGAAACTCATCTTCCCATCTTGGGTCACTGTGTTTCTTAATATGCTGTATCAATTAAAGTGTGTCCCATGAATACATAATAAAACCACTGAATGAGTTTCTAAGCTTGATAGCTAACAGACCTGAGCCAAATATTCTTAAATAATAAGTGTAGATGATGGTACCTTAGTTTTCTTCTCCTCTCCTCTGAAAAGGATCCGCACACATAAGGATTCGTGTAGTGTTTTCCCTCAAGATCTTGAGCTTCATGAACAATGACCACAAGCAAGCCACCACCCCTTCTTTGAATAGCCCCTCCTATGCAGCAAAAGTATATATTGGCAAAAACTTTTGAGCCAGTGACATGAAAATAGGACCCATTGCAAATGATCCTCAATTGTCTTGCAGAGATTCCTCATGTAGAGTTATTCTCACCAAAGTCCCAGCTCATGGGAGAAGGATTGCAGTGGTTGCTGTTCTTGTGTACCACAGTCTTGAGGCAAAAGGTTGAGCATTCATGAGATACTTTCTCAATTGATCTGATGTTCCATATTTGAACCCCATGCAAGCTAGCTAGTTTCATTAGAAATAGTCAAACTGATAAATGTCTTGGAATTTGTGAAGTCTAATTTTAATTGGTATGCAAAACTCACAATCTCATTAATGCTTCGGCTTGCTTGTTCAGCCTGGGTCAAAATCTTCTTGACATGGACCTAACCTGGCCACAAGATCAGGTCTAGACCCAGGGCTGCACCCATGGGACCAGCTTTCTGTGTTGGATTATAGCTTTGCCAGGTTAAATTCAGGTTGAAGTCTACTAAAACCACCTGACCCCTACATATGGCTCATGAATTGAGGAGCCTAGTTGGACAGGTATAGATAGCTCGTTGTTTTCTCTAGTTCTAAACTACTTTATGTTAAACAGCCAGCTACATAGAACTTAAATAATGGTCAACAATCCCATAGTAGTCTCTAATATAACAAAGAAATTTCATAGTATGAACTACCCACCGTAAAAAAATAGATAGCAATGAGCAATGAGCATACTGCAATTTCACGGTAGAGTTTTAATATATAAAATCAAATCCAAGCTAGAATTATTATAAGAAAGTGTTGTCTGCCTTCTAATGCAAAAATCATACAAGTGCCTGTACCTTGGAGTGTATGCCAATGCTTGGTGCATTGCTAAGAACCTCCACATGCATCTTATCATGAGTGGGTGGTTCCTCACACATAAACTGAAACTCATCTTCCCATCTTGGGTCACTGTGTTTCTTAATATGCTGTATCAATTAAAGTGTGTCCCATGAATACATAATAAAACCACTGAATGAGTTTCTAAGCTTGATAGCTAACAGACCTGAGCCAAATATTCTTAAATAATAAGTGTAGATGATGGTACCTTAGTTTTCTTCTCCTCTCCTCTGAAAAGGATCTGCACACATAAGGATTCGTGTTGTGTTTTCCCTCAAGTTCTTGAGCTTCATGAACAATGACCACAAGCAAGCCACCACCCCTTCTTTGAATAGCCCCTGCTACGCAGCAAAAGTATATATTGGCAAAAACTTTTGAGTCAGTGACATGAAAACAGGGCCCATTGCAAATGATCCTTAATTGTCTTGCAGAGATTCCTCATGTAGAGTTATTCTCACCAAAGTCCCAGCTCATGGGAGAAGGATTGCTGTGGTTGTTGTTCTTGTGTACCACAGTCTTGAGGCAAAAGGTTGAGCATTCATGCAATACTTTCTCAATTGATCTGAAGTTCCATTTTTGAACCCCATGCAAGCTAGCTAGTTTCATTAGAAATAGTCAAACTGATAATTGTCTTGGCATTTGTGAAGTCTAATTTTAATTGGTAGGCATATCTCATTAGATTTGGTGAAACGAAAAGGGCATCACCATGAGAACAAAGGAGAAACAAACCATTTCTTGAAGTATTATGGGGAATTTGCACATATAAATTGACAGCAATGTCCAGCATAAGTATGCTAAGACACATGAAGCCTATCATCTAAATCACCTGCTTCATTTTACAACCAATGCTTTCTCCTGGATGAATAGTAATTTGGTTCAACATTGAAAATAATCACAACATTACAAGAACCAATAATATATCAAACTGACATGTTGAAGATATAACATGAATAAGTTTGGATAATACCCACTGAAAGCACCTTCTTCTTCAGTTCCATCAATAACAGAATGGATCACAAATACATGTGTTTTCGCAATATCAAACCTATGAGAAAAAGAATTTTCTAATTTATCACAAGAGAAAACAACCTCATCTTTAAAAATGGGTTTAGTTATTACAACAATAAATAGTAGACTCAAAACCACCGGAGTGTAATTTGTATCTTTAGGATTTCAGACTAGTAATGGTGGCCCCGAAAACTATAACAAAAAAAAGACCAGAGTGAATAATTTTTGAAGACCTCACACTGCCGTAGAATTCCTGAAAATACAATTAAGGACTAAAAAAAACCCAATGTTTCAAGGAAGAAAGACTAATATTAAATTTTCCACGAAACAACAATTTTAAAGAAGCCACGAAACCTGATAAACTGAAAGATTTCAGGCCAAACGAAGATTCCAGTCAAGAAATCTGACATCAAATTTCCCTTGAAACCAACAAGAAAATGCCATGTTAAAGCAGAAAGACAAGAAATAAATATTATAAAAAATAAAAAATAAAAAAATTAGCATTTGTGAGTATTCGTCGCATGGAAGGAGAGCAAGAATCCTTTGTACACCCAAAAGCTCGTAAAAAAACGTTGTCCAAACTTCTAAGAAGATGCCATGAATAAAAAAAGAAAAGAAAAAAGAGAAACGGAGATTTCAGTCAAGAAATTGGCATTAAATTTTCTATAAAACAAACAAGAAAATGTGATGTTAAAGAAGAAAGAAAGAAAGAGAAGAGAGAGAGAAAGGTGGATAGAACGGCAAAGCAGTTTCAAAGAAAAGAAATAAAAATCAGGGAAGAAAAGAACCTCGTTTTGGACAGAGAAGGAGAACGGAAGAGGAGGAGGGACGAGGGAAGGAGAAGGGAATGGGTGGAGTGAGGGAGACTGGTGTGCAGAGAGAAAAAAATAAAAAAAGAGGGGAGGGGGGCTGTGTTTCGAGTAATTTTTGTCTGAAAGTGCTTTTATATCCAGTGTTAACTGGTTATTAGACCAACCCCCAATCTTTTTTCAGCTTTCCATGCCCCCTAGAGACCGCCCCTCTCGGCTCTCCGAGGCGGTCGCCGCTCCCTTACCCGCAGTGCAATCACCGTATCCCGCTTCCTTTGCCCGCCTCGATCAGCCCCTACCCGGATGCCCTTCCTCTGACGACCCTTTCCTCTCAGTCTTTGTGGTCTTTCCATGCAAACCTCACCGCAGTAGGATCACCCCATTGGCTCCCTCAGTCCAGTCCTCCTCCGTGCTCTTTAGACTCCTTTAAAATATTTTTCTTTTGATGAAAAGTTGGGAAGGGAGAGAAAATCTCGAGGGGTTGCAGATATGGTGTCGAGGAACTGGGGCAGATCTCGGGAAGGGCTCCCTCCTAAGAATCGTTGTAGCTAGCTCGTACTAGTAACATACGTAGAAAGAAAGAAAGAGAAGAGAGAGAGAGAGGTGGATAGAACGGCAAAGCAGTTTCAAAGAAACCCTAATCCGCAGCGGAGAAACTCTAACCGGCCATTGGTTGTAATGGGTGTGATGGGAGAGGACCAAAGGAGTGACGTGTAAGAAGGTGCGGAGTACTTTGCCGAAGGATTGGACTAATGGGAGGGTGACAGCTTCATAGCAGGCTTTGTTCCGCTGATGGGAGAGGGAGAGAGAGAGAGAGGGGCTTGGAGAGAGGAAAGGTGATGAAGTAAATTTATAAGTTCAGTCCATCCTGTTGAGACCGAAGTCCCTCCGTGTGTGTGTGTGTGAGAGAGAGAGAGAGAGAAAGAGAGGGGAAGCTTGCAGGATCTCCTGGAACAGAAAAGCCTACTGGCTTTCCTCGCTATCCACTGAGGGATATTTCTTTCTTTCTCGCATTCCTTCTGAACTAGTCTTTGTCCGGAGCACTTGGATGAACTTAGATTCTTTTCGCCAACCTCACCCCGCCAATTGGAAATAAGATAATATTTTTTTTATTTACTTCGAGCTCGTGTACCTTTTTATAATTAACTATCCTTAAATTATTTATTTGTTTATAAAGAAATTAAGATGTTGCCAATGTAGCTGGGCAATGTGTAGACTGATTGGATTAGCCAGCATCGAAGTGCATGCGTTTGAATGCTGAAGTAATTTTTGAGCCACCGTAACTATCATGTACCTATATGCAGAATTTATTATATAAATTTTTATCATAATTTTTATCAAATAAATTTGTTATTGTAATTCATAATGAATATGATGATCACTTCTTGTATAATTCATGTTCAGTGTATTGGAAAAAAAAAAAAACCCTTCAAATTAAGCATTTGAGTTTGAGAGGAAACACACGTGCAAGGACATTATCATTTAACATTAATGCAGCTATATCTTTTCAACTTTGGGATTGCTCCTCTTTTAATAGTGGAACATGCAAATAAATGTTGACCTACTTTAGCATCCCTTGCTATCAAGCAATTCACAATTATAATTAAAGAGCAAGAATCCTTTGTACAACCAAAAGCTCGTAAAAAAACGTTGTCCAAACTTCTAAGAAGATGCCATGACTAAAAAAAGAAAAGAAAAAAGAGAAACGAAGATTTCAGCCAAGAAATCTGGCATTAAATTTCGTATAAAACAAACAAGAAAATGTGATGTTAAAGAAGAAAGATAAGAAACAAGGATTATAAAAATAATAATAATAACCAGTCCTTGCGAGTGTGGAAAGAGAGCAAGAATTCTTCATACACCCAAAAGCTCGTAAAAAAAACGTTATCCAAACTTCTAAGAAAATGCCATGAATAAAAACAAGAAAAGAAAAAGAGAAACCAAGATTCCAGTCATGAAATTGACGTTAAATTTCCCTTAAAACGAGCAACACAATACGATACTAAAAAAGAAAGATAAGAAACACAGATTATTAAAGAAAAGCAAGAATTCTTCGTACACCCAAAAACTCGTAAAAAAACGTTGTCCAAACTTCCATGAATTAAAAACGCAAAAGAGAAAGAGAAACGAAGATTCCAATCAAGAAATCTGGCGTTAAATTTCCCTTAAAATGAGCAAGAAAATATGATGTTAAAGAAGAAAGACAAAAAACAAAGGTTATAAAAAAAAATCAGCGATTGCGAGTGCTCTTCGCATGGGAAGAGAGCAAGAATTCTTCGTACACCCAAAAGTTCGTAAAACAACTTCTAAGAGGAATGCCCCCTAGAGACCGCCCCTCTCGGCTCCTTAAAAATTTTTTCTTTTGATAAAGAGTTGGGAAGGGAGAGAAAATCTCGAGGGGTTGCAGATATGGTGTTGGAATGGGAGGAACTGGGGCAGATCTCGTGAAGGCTCCCTCCCAAGATTCGTTGTAGCTAGCTCGTAGTAACATACGTAGAAAGAGAGAGAGAGGTGGATAGAACGGGAAAGCAGTTTCAAAGAAACCCTAACCGGCCATTGGTTGCAATGGGTGATGGGAGAGGACCAAAGGAGTGACGTGTAGGAAGGTGCGGAGTACTTTGCCGAAGGAATGGACTAATGGGAGGGTGACAGCTTCATAGCAGGCTTTGTTCCGCTGATGGGAGAGAGAGAGAAAGGGGCTTGGAGAGAGGAAGGGTGATGAAGTAAATTTATAAGTTCAGCCCATCCTGTTGAGACCGAAGTCCCTCCATGTGTGTGTGTGTGTGCAGGCTTTGTTCCACTGATGGGGGAGAGAGAGAGAGAAAGGGGCTTGGAGAGAGGAAGGGTGATGAAGTAAATTTATAAGTTCAGCCCATCCTGTTGAGACCGAAGTCCCTCCATATCTGTGTGTGCGCGCGAGAGAGAGGGGAAGCTCGTAGGGTCTCCCAGAACAGAAAAGCCTTCTGGCTTTCCTCACTATCCACTGACTCAACGAGGGATATTTCTTTCTTTCTCGCAGTCCTTCTGAACTAGTCTTTGTCCGGAGCACTTGGATGAACTTAGGCTGTGTTTGATACGAGGAATAAGGGGCAATATTCTTTAAATATCTTCTTTTATTCTTAAAAGCTATAATTGCAAAAATTATCTCTGAAAAAGGTTAATAAGAGGGGATACCCATGTTTAACCATGAGTTATCTCCTGAAGTTATTCTCCGGGGATCCCAAGAATAGTTGCATATCCCTTCAGATATCCTCTGAGGGCATATTTGGCATTATAAAAAAATCTTTTTAACCCTAGGATCTCATTCTTCTGCCTCCCGTTCGAGCGGTCGTCGCCTTTGCTCCCGTCTTCTGATCTCTTTTCCCATCTTCCGATCTCTACTCTCGTCTTCTGATCTCTACTCCCGAACTCTTGGACATTAACCCTGGATTTTTATCTCTGCTCCCGTCTTCCGATCTCTGCTCCTGTCTTTCGATCTCTGCTCCCGAATTCCTGAACGCTGAACCCTGGATTTTCGATCTCTACTCCTGTCTTTCGATATGGGAAACTTCTTTTCATTTCAGGATTTCTTATTGGATTTGCTCTTTGCCGTTTGATGATCTGAAAACTTTAAGTTGTTATTTGAACTCATATGTCCTAGATGATAATTACACATTTTTATTTCATTTTTATGGCCTTACATATTTTCAACTTTATGTTTTCAACGATATTGTTTGATGAAATTTCTATATGTAGGTTGCCAATGTTGCCATGTATCAAGTTGCTAATGTTGCTTGTGTGGGCTATGATTAGTTTTGAGCCTACTTAATTCAATTCGGCAATGATGATAGGGACTTCTCATTTATTTTGATACTAAATTGATGTGCTGTGCTATAATGACTTGGAGGGCATTTCAGAATGCAATCGTTATAAAGCATATGTTTGAAACCCTATCTGAGCCAAGAGCCATGATGTGTAGGCTGTGAAATCATGACTTGGATGGCATTTCTAAATGCAATCATTGTGAAGCATATGTCTATCTAAGCCAACTCTCTGTCCCTATAATGTGTTAAGCTACTTGAACAACTCTCATTCTTCTAACATTTTCTTTTGATATCTATTTTGCTATAGCAGAAGTTATTTGTTAGTTACAGTGGCACAAGCAAAAGGGATTATGCTGCTAAGTAAGTCCGAAAAGGAGTTCAGGCCTGTATCCTTCACATTGCTGGTTTGCTGGCTTGCATCAATATAATTTACATCAATTTACATCTTGAATTAGTAGTTTTCTTTTATGATATGTCTTGAATTCTGAAGTTTCACTCTGGCGGCTAATGCTGTTCAGAGGTGCATTGGAGATGACTGGTCAGGCATTAGAGTGTATTGGCTGTGGAGAAAGCCAATTTTTATGCTGCTGAAATTGTGGTTAGCTGATTGATTTATAGGAAATATTTCAATTCCTTCTTTAAAGCTGATTCTCCCTTTTTAGCCCTAGCTTGTGAGCTTGAGTTGGTTTGCATGTACGTGGTATGTTTTTGTTCTAGTTATCTTCTGATATATTTTTCGGATATCATTGGGTGTCAGCTCTTTCTGGCCAATCAAGCAAAGTTTCATGGTGAGGCAGACAAGAATTACTGGAAGGCAATTGCAGAGCTTGTTCCTCGTGAGGTTCCAGCACTAGAGAAGGAAAAAAAAAAGGAAAGAAAGAAGAGAAGAAACCTCCAATCGTTGTGATACAGGGCCCAAAGCCTAGGAAATCCACTGGTCTTTCAAGAATGCGCCAGATACTGCTGAAAACGAGGCTATTGGTATTGCTTCTCCCAGTGAGGCTGTAGCTGTTGCTTGAGTCTCTGCTCATGGTTGCTAGTGACGCCCTGGTGAATTTTTTGTAGAAGACACATCTAAATTGCAGCCATGCTTGTTGGTTTTCTTCCCTGGACTGTCCCAATTAATAATGTTTTGTGCCATGGTTTGTTTTGTCAAGTGGTCTTTATGGGGGAAAAAGGATTGCTCATCATTATCTTGTAGTATGCTATTTTCATATCAATATTATATATAGCCTTATGTTGATATACTTAATTTAAATATATTATTCCTATCAGATATGCAAAAATGGGACCAATATATTTATTATAAAAATAAAGCAAGTCAAGATCGATAAATAGCTCCAGTCATTGCTCCACGGTCCAGATGAGGGTAAGGCTCTTCCACGCCTTACGGTCTCTCTCAGCGATGGTGTAAACTTTTTCGATGAGACCAGGCGCAGGGACCTACCCGTTTTATAAACCTTTATGCCTTATCTATCCATCACAGAGGGCGCCACTTTAAACGGATATGGTTGAGGGATTCTTATCTCAATTATGAATTCAAAATTTGAATTCACATAATCCCTCAAGATCAAAATATAGGACCACCTTAGTCGTATCTGACCGATATACTTAATGGAGAAAAATCAACATTCTCCCACTTGGTCCGTATATTCTATTACTATAGTAAGAAACAGAATACATAAATCATGGCAATAGGTCCTCTTAAAATCAAGTATTATTTACCATGTATCACTATATTACATTTCCCAAACATAAACCCATATAACTTAATAAATAAACCCCATGTTTATTCTAGGTCCAACTTAATGATGCTCATCACAAATAAATGCGTATACTAAATAACTGAATGTGAAAAACATCACAACCATAAAAGAGTTTCATTAATTATAAAATTCATCATTACAATAAATTAAATAAAATAACCAAGACCCATACGGTCTACATGATCCCTAAACTTATGTAGTGGCATGCCTTTAGTCAAGGGATCAGCTATCATCAACTCAGTGCTCACGTGCTCTATAACCACTGTCTTTTCTTTAACACGTTCTCGTATGGCTAAATATTTGATGTCGATGTGCTTGCTTCGACTACCACTCTTGTTATTTTTAGCCATAAACACTGCAGCTGAATTGTCACAATAAATTCAATGGCTTAGATATAGAATCCACAATTCTAAGCCCAAAAATAAAACTCTTCAACCATACACCATGCGAAGTAGCCTCAAAACATGATGCGAACTCGGCTTCCATGGTGGAAGTAGCAGTCAAAGTCTGCTTGGCGCTCCTCCAAGATACAGCTCCACCAGCAAACATAAATATGTATCCAGATGTTGACTTCCGAGAATCAATACAGCCAGCAAAGTCAGCATCAGAGTAGCCAATTACTTCAAGTTTTTAGTCCATCTAAACATAAGCATGTAGTCCTTGGTACCCTGAAGATACCTCATCACCTTCTTAGCAGCTCTCCAGTGGTCTAAACCTGGATTACTATGATATCTCCCCAACATCCCAACTGCAAATGCTATGTCAGGCCTTGTACAGACCTGAGCATACATCAAGCTACCAACAGCTGAGGCATATGGAGTGTTTTTTTTCCTTCCTCTCAAAGTCATTCCTTGGGTACTAACTCAAATTGAATTTGTCACCTTGACTATGGGAGCTATACTCGGTGAACAATTTTTCATCCGAAAGCTCTCTAAAATTTTATTGATATAGGTTTCTTGAGATAGACATAAAACACCTCGAAGTCTATCTCTTTGAATGTTAATGCCAATGACATAAGAGGCATCACCCATATCTTTCATGTCAAAATTCTCAGAGAGAAATTGTTTCACCTCATGTAACATACCTTTATCATTTGTTGCAAGTAAAATATCGTCTACATATAGGATTAGAAAATAAATTTTGCTCCCACTGACCTTCTGGTATATACATTGATCCATGATGTTCTCTACAAATCCAAATGAAGAAATCACATTATGAAAATTTAAGTACCATTGTCGAGAGGCTTGTTTCAATCCATATATAGATCTCTTAAGCTTGCATACTAATTGCTCATTATTACTAGAGGAAAAACCTTCAGGTTGTTTCATATAAACCTCTTCCTCTAGATCTCCACTGAGAAATACAGTTTTCACATCCATTTGTTGCAACTCTAAATCAAAATGCGCAACAAGTGCCATAATAATGCGGAAGGAATCTTTTTTAGATACAGGAGAAAATGTCTCCTTGTAATCAATTCCCTCCCTTTGAGTGAATCCTTTACAATGAGTCTTGCCTTATATCGCTCAATGTTGCCTAACGAGTCTTTCTTGGTCTTAAAGACCCATTTATAGCCAACGGCTTTTGCTCCATCAGGCAACTCAATAAGATCCCAGACTCCATTAACTACCATAGAATTCATTTCATCTTTCATATCATCATACCATAAATTGGATTCCTTACAATTCATGGCTTGTGCAAACATTTCAGGATCATTTTCAGCTCCAATGTTATAGTCCGACTCTTGAAGATGCATAATATAGTCACTAGAAATTGCTGATTTTTTTTTCTTGTAGATCTTCTTAATGTTGTAACAACCTCCTCTAAAGGAGTTAATTGTTCAACTATCTCTGGTAACTCATGAGAGACTGGATCTACTAATTCATTATCAGCAAATTATGGAATTTCAACGATTGATTGTATAGTGCCCGTTTGATCTTGAGGGGCACTATGAGCAATAAGTGAAAGGTTGAGCATCAGAATGTTCCCTTTCAGGAATCATGCTCTGCAATTGATTACTCCTACTTATCAAGTCATTCTCAAGAAATTTGGCCAGCCCCGACTGGGTCCAGGCCGCTAGGCAACTGAGCCAGCCAGGCGCTGGGCCAGCCCCAACTGGGCCCAGGCTGCTGGGCCAGTGCCTGGCCCATGCAGGCACTACTAGCGCCTGGGCATTGCCCAGCGCTTGGGCATTTCCCAGCGCTAGCTGGCAACCATCGCTGGTGCTTAGGCGCTGGCATGCAGCCAGCGCCTGGGCGCTGGCCTCTTCTTTTTTTTTAATTCTAAATGCCATTATTATTATTATTATTATGTATGGCCAGCGCGTCTTCAGGCGTCTTTCATCCATCCTCATCCCGTAAAGAAACCCACGCTTCCTCTCATGGTGATTTGATGTGAGACATTTAAATTTATCTTTTATTTAAACTATATCCAAAAGGGTGAGCGAACAGATAATTGCATGCTTAATGGCATAAATCTTACTGATTAATCTCTTAAATAAAACTAAATTAAATCAACTGAATATTAAGAGTTTATCAGATCTAATGCCTTTTTCAGATGATTCTTGATGATCTATTAACTCTTCCGGTACGCAGGTAGTTGGGTCAAAGGCACCAAGCTACTACAGCAGCCTCCCTTATTGGTATGTCCCTAATATTCCTACCGTACGCCTGTTGGGTAAAATAATCCAGGGTACTACCAGTAGCCTCCCATTTGGATTATCCCTAAACAAGAGAAATAGAGATCAAGAACGCCTTGCCCCTCTTTATCAAATAAATGATATAAAGATTGTTGTTTCTCAGGAATTTTATCAGATCCGTATATTAATGGAAACAATCGTAATAATCAAGGCAGAGGTATTTTTATACGCTCTGATACCAAATGATAGACTTAATTTAAATATATTGATCCCTATCAGATATGCAACAAAATGGGACCAATATATTTATCATAAAAATAAAGCAAGTCAAGATCGATAAATTCCTTTTAGCCCAATGCTCCACGGTCCAGATGAGGGTAAGGCTCTTCCATGCCTTACGGTTTCTCTCAGCGATGGTGTAAACTTTTTCGATAAGATCAAGCAGGGACCTACCCATTTTATAAACCTTTATGCCTTATCTGTCCATCACAGAGGGCCGCTCTAAACAGATATGGTTGAAGGATTCTTATCTCAATCATGAATTCAAAATTTGAATTCACGTAATCCCTCAAGATCAGAATATAGGACCACCTTAGTCGTATCTGCCCGATACACTTAATGGAGAAAAACCAACATATGCTGGTCTTGTTTTTCATATGGTTGATTACCATGTAGCATAGCACAAGAAGCAGAGAGAATCTTATACGCGCATTGATGCTTTTAGAAATGATCTTTTGTAGCGTGCTGGGAATAATTTTGCTTTACAAATGGATTCAGCAATCCTGATTCTCTCATAGGTTGTCTTTTTTATACATAAAATTATCTTGCACTCTCATTTCAATGGTGCTCTAATTCATTTAGTCCAAAGTTTTGGAATCCTTAAGTTGTCTCATAAGCACGTAGGTAGCCGATTTGGTGTCAGAAGATGTTTAACGAGTGGCCTTTGTGCCAGACCAAATTGATTTCTGAATTTGGTTAAGTCCCACGATTAAGACTCGTTTTCTCCATAGGTTTACACGCCAAAAGAGTCAGATGGCTTTGGGTTGGATCATCTTCGCATACCATGGCTAATAAACAAGATGCATCTAATTAAAATGTTCTGATGCCAATAACTTTGTTTCTTGCTGGAATGATATTAGCTACAACTACTGAATCAATCTCGTTTCCACATTCTTTCCCGCATTGATTGGATTCAGATCTTATTCCTATGACAACGTGACAGACATAACACCAATACATCATAACATCGTGACACGCTAAATAACACTTCCCAATATCAAAACCGACTAATGATAGAGTTCATATGGTTTAAAGAGAGAGAGAAAGAGAGAGAGAGAGAGAACTTACTATAGTTCCCGTCACCACCACCACCACCAAATCTCTCTCCAAGAGCTCAACAACAACCAATGATCATGATGTTCTAGCCTGCTTCACATCCCCCGACATTGAATCGGGAATATGTTTCTGTTTAGTTTGTAATCTAGACACGGGAGTCCTCTCCCTCTCCCACTCTCACCAGAAGTTTGTTGGAGGTAGTTTGGGGTTTAAAAAAAATATTTTGAAAATATTCTCTTTTTATCCCTCTAATCAAATACAACAAAAGGGATAATAAAAAGTTATCCTTCGAAAAAGTTGTTTTTGCATTTGATACATTTCATGGGATAATCAGGGATATCCCTAGAGATATCCTCCCAAAAAATACTATCCCGTACATTTATTCCAAAATAGTGTTTTTGAAATTAAACACAACCTTAGATTCTTTTCACCAACCTCACCCAGCCAATTGAAAATAAGATAATATTTTTATTTACTTCGAGCTCATGTACCTTTTTATAATTAACTATTCTTAAATTATTTATTTGTTTATAAAGAAATTAAGATGTTGCCAATGTAGCTGGGCAATGTGTAGACTGATTGGATTAGCCAGCATCTAAGTGCATGCGTTTGAATGCTGAAGTAATTTTTGAGCCATCGTAACTATCATGTAGCTAGCTATATGCAGAATTTATTATATAAATTTTTATCATAATTTATACCAAATAAATTTGTTATTGTCATTCATAATGAATATGATGACCACTTGTTGTATAATTCATGTTCAGTGTACTGATAAAAAAAAAAAAAAAACCCTTCAAATTAATCATTTGAGTTTGAGATGAAACACGCGTGCAAGGACATTACCATTTAACATTAATGCAGCTATATCTTATCAACATGAACCCCAGACTCATTAATGGTGAAGGCATACTATTAGATGGTTTAATTTACTGATTATTTCTCGTTGCACACAAAATCGTAACAAATAGTAAAATGTTTATAGAAAAGGATATCGAATCTACGGAGATTAATTATGTTATTGAATACCAAAATTCACTAAATTAACTACTATTTGAAAAATTAAATATAAACGGTATGTTCTACTGTAAAATTATTTAATCTAAAAATTAACAAAGCATTAAACGTGTAAAAATATGATGAGAATAGATCTAGAGCGATTGATTTCACCTAACAAATCCCACATAATTTATTCTTCTTAATTATTAAATTCTAATAATCCAATGTTAATGATTAAAAATTTCTTAATTATCCAATATCTTCTTTCGAACGATATTAAAAATATTTCTAACTAACAACTCCATATCTTTATGTGAATTTAATTAATTGGAGACTCATTACGTACTTTAAATTTTCTAAAAATCACATTAATCGTGGTAAAGCATCTATACTTTCGCTTAACTAATGGTGTTTAATTTTAGATCTAAAAAATAAATTCCCTCTTGGTCTTATTGTAATTCAATTGATCAAATAATAAATTATAAATGTTGCTGCCAAATCACTCCTGGGATGCGTCGGGCGAGAAATGAGCTTCAAGTGCCTTCAGAGGAATGGTTGGATTGCCTCCTCCAGCTGAAAACCTACAAAAAAAGTCCCGGGCCAATGGTTCCGACGGGGACCCTTCAACGCTCCAGTCAGCAATCTGGAGAATAGGATTTTTATGAGAGAGTAGAGATCAAGTCCCCCTGCATTGCAAGCTAGGGTCCTTTTTTATATCTATCCAGGGGTCCCTTTTACCCCTTGTAGTTAGAACCGTCGAATCCCCTCTTTTGTTAGGATAGGCTTTGTGAACGGCAGGCGGGTGCGCCGTTGCTAAGTGGGCACCATAAATACCGGCGACTGTATGGTATGTTGGTAACTGACCACGATTCTGGCCATAACAGGTGGGCAAGCCGTGATGTAGTTTGTGTTTTAAATCATTGCACCTGATATTCGGAGTTGATTCCACGAGAGTAGAGAGCATGCCGAGGCCGAGGCCGAGGCCGAAGTCAAAGCGGGACTCGAAGCTGAGGTCGAAGCAGGACTCAAAGCCAAGGTCGAAGCGAGACTCAAAGCTTGAGACCCAGGTCGAAGTCAAGGCCGACGCCTGGGCAAGGTCCGATGCCGAATCCGAGGCCGAGGTCGAGGCCGAGCCGAATTCGAGGCCGAAGCCGAGGTCGAGACTAGCCGAAATCATTACTTTTGTTCAAAAAATTGTGCGAGCCATTACCGTACCACCTGATTACATGATTAGCCACATCAGATGCCCCCTGCCCCCGAGATGGGTGAGCGCGGGAGGTGTTTCATTACCTGGTGGCTAATCTTTAGCTGCCACGCGTCAATGGCCGTCCTCCCTTTAATGGTGCATCGAACGCTGCAACGCCATCATCTCGCCCACCTCGGTCGTTGATATCGAGGAGGATTTCCCTCGAGTGCTATGCAGGCGCATCATTGCGGTGAGGGCACCGCCGTCCCATCATTGGCAGTGCCCTCTGTACTCTATGCTCTGGGTGGTTGCTATAATGATCTCCAATAGGAAGTAGACGCGTGGCCGACTCAAGGGCAGGCGGGATGATTTGAAACACAGATATAAAAGGGAATCGTCTTGGATGTGGGCCGCTTCCACTGCTTTCATCTTCTTCTCTACCCCGATATTGTTCAAGCCTGTTCGTCTTCTACCTCCATTCTTCCCTTCCGAGTTCTTCCCTCTCATGTTTGAGTTCCTCATGTCAATCCCCATGGCTTCCTCTTTGCTCTCTTGTTCTATTTCAGACGCCGAGGGTTACTCCCCTGATCTCCCTCAACCTTCCGTATCCTCTCCCATGCCCAGTTGGTCAACCTCTGCGGAGGAGGCTCCACCAGGCAGCGGCGAGCCGCCGGGCGACCTCCTACTAGAAATCGTCCGGCCATCGGACGGGCTCGTGTTCAGCACCGTCCGGTCGCCGCCGGCCCATCTTCCTTTGCAAGGCAATCCCCCGAGTGGACTACCTCCGTCATGACCGCCTAAGAGATTATCAATCTCAGGGCTTAATATCGAATCCCTACCGATCTTCGCCTCTATCGGCCCCTTCCTGAGGACAGAGTAACCTCTTCCTACCCCGTCGGGTCGCCCTTTATGAATATTATTTTAAGGCTGGCCTTCGTATTCCCATTCATCGGTTCATACTCAACATTTTAGATAGATATTCCTTGGCTCTGGCACAGTTGGTCCCAAATTTCATCCGGACCCTTGTTGGTTTCTTAGTGTTATGCCATATCCATGGGATAGAAGCCAGGATTTCTCTCTTCCATTGTTTCTATACCCTTAGGAAACAATCAGGGTGGTGGTCTTTCGCTCCTAGGCCCACCAGAGCCCTTAAACTGTATCTTCCTTCCTCCATCAAGGGTTGGAAAGATATGTTTTTCTTTGCCCAAGTCGAGGGGGTAAGGACCGAATGGGGGGTTCCCGACACCAATACAAACAAGGACTCGTCAGTATTGCCAAAGGATCGAGAGGCATTCGAGCAGTTGATTACTGCTGACATCCCCCGGTGCAACCAACTGCTAGCCAAAGAGAATCTTCGGCTAGCGAGCCTTATTTCCGGTGATGGTGAGCAGTTTTAACTTTTTCATGCTTTTTAACTTGGTTCTTTCTTTCTTTCTTTATGTGTTCTTTGATCTGCAGGCATGGCGCCGTTGCTTCAAGCGATAAGACAGGCCGCCACAAAGAAAAGAAAGGCCAAAGTGGATGGGGCCCCTACCAAGAAGAGGGCCACCATCAAAGTCGCCAAGAGAGCCGAGGCCGAAGAGGCCTCCGGAAGAAATGAGGCCGAGAAAGAACGGCCTCGTTTGCCTTCACTGGCACCGCCCCCATCTCCCATTGACCTGACCAACACTCCTCCGGAGCAGACTGAAGTGCCAACACCACCGCCCATGGCTCCCAAAGTGGAACCGACTGGCTTGGCGACAAGGCTGACTCCAGAGGCCGCCCTATCCACCGAAGGGGCGATGGCCGAGGCACCACCGCAGGTTGAGGCACCGGAGCAAGCTCAGCCGTCAGCTGGCCCCGCGCCAGAGGCTGCCAGATCAGCAGAGGAAGATGAGATCGATGCTTCCTTCCAATCGATCTTGTCGCGCTATAGCCGCTGGGCCGAGCGGACAATAGCTCAGGCTTCCATGCCTGAACTCCAGAGGTTCCTTCAAAACCAAAGGACCTCTACCTTTTTCCGTGAGGCATCGGTAGCACACCTCTGGGTAAGTATTGTTCTATTGCCAGTCTTTATTCTTTGTTTCTTCATCTAACCTGAATCTTTGGACAGACGCTAAACTCTTTGACCGCCATGAGGGGAATTCTGTCCCAAGCCGAGGCCACTCTCGACCAGTCACGGGAGGACGCCCGTCAAGCCCAAGCCAGAGCAGAGAAGGCCAAGGCAACTCTGGAGGAGGCCCAGGCGGAGGCTGCCCAAGCACAAAGGGCTGAAGCCAAAGCAGAGGCTGCCCGAGTTAGAAACTTGGCCCGGGCTGAAAAGGCAGAAGAGGCGCTTAAGGTGGCTCAGCGCCGGGCCAACCATGAGCTTGACAATGCTCAGACGGCAGAAGAAAAACAGAGGACAGCGGAGGAGAAACTGAAGACGGCAGAGTCGGAGATATATTTATTGAAGAACTGACTGCACTCTGCCACTATTGAGATAAGAGTGGCCAAGGAAAGAACCGAGAACGCCGAGGAAATTTCTCGCCAATCCGATGCCGAGATTGCCAATCTGAGGGCGGCAGTGACCAAGGATGAGAAGAGGGCCGCCGAGGCTGTAGAGATTTTTAGGAAGTCCGATGCCTTTGACAAGGAGTTAGCCGAGACTACAGCATTCGCATATGACGGTGGCTTCCAAGATTGTAAAGAGAAGATATGAAGACTCTACGGCCTTGAAGGAATTGAAGACTGGAGCTAGATGAAGCTCCTGAGGACGATGGCCCAGCTCCCGCTGAACCTTAAATTTTTCTTTTTACTTCATTGTATTAAGTCTGACTTGAGTCAGCAATTTTGTAAACTCATTTGCTATTAATGAAGAAGCTTTTTGATCCATAGTGCTTATTTGACTTGCACCATAGCCAAGTTTTCTAGCAAATATGTCGATGCGAACCGATTCTGGAGATTAGCCGAGGCCGAAGCCGTAAACAAGTATAGCTAATGTATTGGGTTTACCAAGTACCAATGACTTGAAAGTAGAAGACCCGACCATACATCGTGGGACGATGCAAGAGCCGGTAGTGCCAAGGGAGTGGAAACTCCGACACGACATTGGTTTAGGGACAGACACCGAGCTAGAAAGCATCTGTATATCAGCTTGAGAGCTGATATGGAATCGGATTTGGGTACCGACGCAGAGTCGAACCTGTGTGCCGATGTGGAGTCGAACGAGTGTGCCAACGCGGAGTCGAACGAGTGCCAACACGGAGTTGGGCTTCACGCACCAACGCGGAGTCGGGCTGCAAGTACCGATGCGGAGATGGTCTTTAGGCGCCGACACAGAGTCAGACTTGAGGTGCCGATGCAGAGTTGGGCTTAAGGTATCGATGTGGAGTCGGGCTCCAGGTACCAACGTGGAGTCGAGCTTCAGGTGCCGATGCAGAGTCGGTCTTCAGGTGCCGATGCGGAGTTGGGCTTCAGGTGCCAACGCGGAGTCGGGCTTCAGGTGAAGTGAGATTGCTCAGATGTTTCTGTCAGTAAGAAAATGAATAGTATTCTAGCATACATGCTTAAACTAAAGACATTAGCAAACTACTAATAGTACCGATGTAGGTTGTCTGCGTTCCAAGTGTGAGGGAGAGGCTTCCCCCCTTCGATCCGGTATGCTCCGCGATGAAGTACATCGGTGACCTGGTAGGGCCCTTCCCAGTTGGGAGACAGTTTTTCCCCTTTCGTAGGTTTGGAGACTTCGGCTCGCCTGAGGACCAAGTCGCCAGGGAGGAATGTTCTGGGACGAACTCGAGCATTATAATATTTTGTGACTCTCTATCAATAGGTGGCCATCCTGAGTCGTGCTTGATCACGGAGTTCATCGACAAGGTCAAGGCTGGCTCTCAACTGATTGGGGTTGTTCTCCTCATTATACGATTGCGTCCGGGGGCTGGGGATGCCAATCTCCACTGGAATGACTACTTCAGATCCAAACACGAGGCTAAAAGGAGTTTTTTCAGTGGGGGTTCGGGGCATCGTGTGGTACACCCATAGCACGTTCGGGAGCTCCTCTACCCACCTTCCTTTGAAGTCATCCAGACGTGTCCTAAACCCTTGAAGGATTGTTCGATTTGTTACTTCTACCGCTCTGTTTATCTGGAGATGATCGACAAAGGTGAACCTTTGATATATTTGCAGCTCGGTGCAAAACTCTTTGAAAGGAGCATTGTTGAACCTGCGCCCATTGTCGGTAACAAGTGTGTGGGGTAGTCTGAACCGATAAATAATAGATTTTCAAAAGAAGTTCCTCACCTTGGCTTCGGCAATCTTGGCCAGTGCTTCGGCCTCCACCCACTTGGTGAAGTGGTCGATGGCGACGAGCAAGAACTTCCGCTGACCAGAAGCTGGAGGGAATGGTCCTAGAATATTCATTCCCCATTGGGCGAATAGCCATGGAGCCGATAGGGGGCTCAGTTAGGAGGTCGGTAGCCGCTGGATGTTAGCATGCCGCTAACAGCTATCGCATTTCCAAACCAGCTCGGCTGCATCCTCCCGCATGGTGGGCTAGTAGTAGCCTTGGCGTAAGGCCTTGTGTGACAGCACTCTACCCCCCAAGTGGTTTCCGCAAATACCTTCGTGGATCTCACGGAGGATGTAATCGGCATCTACGGGACCAACACATCTAAGGAGAGGGTGAGAGAAAGATCTTCAGTATAGTTGCTCGTCGAACATCAGGAACTTATGCACTCGCCACTTGAATAGCTTAGCTTCGACAGGGTCGGCTGGGAGGATGTCAGCGGTGAAGTATTGGATGTAAACATTCATCTAGGAGGGCTCTTATCGAACTGGCATGGATTCTTCAACTGCATCGATGCTCGGGGCTTCCAGATGCTCTACGTAGGTTCTTCCCAAAGTCTCGTCAGCCGAGGCGGCTAGTCGGGATAAAGCATCAGCTTTGGCATTCTCCCTCCAAGGAATGTAGCTGATGCTGAAGTGGGCAAAGGGAGGGTTTGTGACTGCACCATACTTAAGTAACGGGACATAGTAGGATCCCATGCTTCATACTCTCCCTTGATTTGGCTGGAGACCAACTGGGAATCGGTGAAGACTCTAAGGCATTTCACCCCGAGCCCCCGAGCCAATCTTATCCCTGACAGTAGGGCTTCATATTCAACTTGGTTGTTGGTGGCTGGAAAAAGGAAACAGAGGGCGTACTCGGTCACCACTCCATCTGGGCTAGCCAGAATGAGGCCCACCCCGCTTCCTTGAGAGTTTGATGCTCCGTCTACGTGAAGGATCCAGTCAGTCTCTCCCTCACTGGTTTCGATGCTCGAGGGGTTTGCATGGGATTCTTTCAGTTGCTCTTCTGCCCAAGTGCACTCGACCAAAAAATCCGCTAAGACTTGAGACTTCATAGCTGACCTGGGTCGGAACGATAGGTTGAACTCTCCCAGTTTGAGCGCCCACTTTGCTAGCCGGCCAGAAGTATTAGGATGAGAAAGGATCGCCTTGAGCGGTTGATCGGTGACCACCATGATCGGGTGAGCTTGAAAGTAGGGCCTGAGGCGTGGACGAAGACAATCAATGCAAAAATGATCTTCTCGACTCTCGAGTATCTAGTCTCCGCATCATGGAGCACTTTGTTAGTGTAGTACACTGGCTTTTGTACCCCATCGGCATCCATGCAAACAAGAATAGAGCTGACAACTTCAGGAGAGGCTGCGAGGTACAGAAGGAGCTCTTCCTCCCCCCTTGGTTTAGACAACAGTGGTGGGGTGGACAAAAACTCTTTTAATCCCTCGAAAGCCTTCTGGCACTCCCTCATCCATTCAAAGCCATTGACTTTGCATAGTGACCTAAAGAATGGCATGCATCTTTCTGCAGACTTTGACAAAAAATGGCTCAAGGCCACCACCCTTCCAGTCAAACGTTGCACTTCCTTCTTGTTGGCCGGAGACCTCATGTCTAGGATGGCTCGGATCTTATCAGGGTTCGCCTCGATCCCACGCCGTGTCACCATGAAACCCAAGAACTTACCCGCTGTTACCCCAAAGGCGCACTTGCTAGGGTTCAGCCTCATCTGATACTGACGGAGGTTGCCGAAGGTCTCCGCCAGATCAGCGATGTGGTCAGCTATGTGGACACTTTTAGTCAGCATGTCATCCATGTACACCTCCATGTTACGTCCGATCTGGTCTTCAAAGATCTTATTCATTAGCTTCTGGTAAGTGGCTCCCGCGTTCTTTAGTTCGAACGGCATCACCTTATAGCAATATATCCCCTTCTCGATCACGAACGAGGTAACTTCCTCATCGGCGGGGTCCATCTTAATCTGGTTATATCCGAAAAAAGCGTCCATGAAGCTAAGGGTCTCGTGACCCGATGTAGCATCCACGAGCTGATCAATCCGAGGCAAGGGAAATTGTCCTTGGGGCACGCTTTGTTGAGGTCGGTGAAGTCTACGCACATCCTCCAGCCCCCGTTGGCCTTGCGGACCATCACAATGTTGGCCAACCAGTCAGGATAGTGGACTTCCCGAATGTGGCTGGCAGCCTCCAGCTTGCGAATCTCTTCGTCAATGGCTTTCTGTCGATCTAGGGCAAGCTTCTCTTCTTCTGCTGGACTGGCCGATACCCCGGCTTAATGTTGAGCCGGTAGATCATTACGTCCTTAGGGATGTCGGGCATATCAGATGATGACCATGCAAAGACGTCGGAGTTGACACGCAGGAAAACAAGGAGCTGATCGCGCTCCTCCTCTGGAAGTAGTGCCTCTATCTGGATGGTTCTCGTCGGATCTTCCCCCAAGGAGAAGGTCAGCAGGTGCTCGGCTAGCTCCCCCCTCCTCTCTAAGTCTCGGGGGTCGAATGGTTCGGGCTTTGTTGCTGACATAATCTCTTGTGGACTGGGGGCTAAGTGCTAACAGAGCGGTAAGGGGCTCCGTTCCCCCTTGTTGACCCAATTATTGATTTTGATGATTAATAAAAAGATATGAGTATATTCATTTTATTACTAATAGATTTAATAAGTGTTTCAGTGCTTAAAAAGATTTGATCAATCAAAAAGGATAAAGAAATACGTTTTTGAATCAATTGCCAGAAGTATGTTTCAAAATTCAGAGCCTAGAGTCGACACTTAGAAGATCTGGAGCCGACCCCATGGCGGATCAGATGCTTTCCTGATTTTTGGCACGGTCAGAGTTGACACTCAGAGTTTCGGAGCTGACACCTAGATTTCAGGAGCTGACACTTACAGTCTCTAGAGCCGACTCCAATATGAGAACAGAAAGCATATTTTTGGACTACTCTGGAGCCGACACTTACAATTTTCCGAAGCCGACTCCCGAATGCGACGAGCCGACACTTACCTTTTTCGGAGCCGACTCCTCAACGAACTTTTACTTTCTATTTTTGGATACTCGACTTGGAGCCGACACCTAAAAAGTTGGAGCCGACTCCAACCTATTAGGAACGGATTTTCAAAGTGTCAGAATGGCCTCCAACGGTAATATTTTCTTACCTAATCTTTAACGGCTACTTTCCTGGTGTGTAGGAGGAATCCAAGGACAGAAATAACGGCTAGTTTTTCACCTAATCTTGGATAAAAGAAGAATCTATAAAAGGGGAGTCCGTCCGTTTGAAAAAATGATGAAAAAAAAAATAGAGAGAAAACAAATTGAAAAAATTGAGAAGTCTTGAACAAGAAATCAAGAGGAAAGAGTTAAAGTTCAAATCCATCAACTCCAAAAAGCTCAAAGAGAAATCCAAGGCATTCAAGTTCAAAATCGGAGGATTTTTCAAAAGAAGAAAAGAGAGCCAAAAGCCCTATTTTTTTCCAACTTCTCATCTGCAATCTTTGTGAAGAATCCAAGCTGAGGCCAGATTCAACATCTCAAAGGAGAAGAGGAAAGAAGAAAAGAAGAAAAGCTCAAATCAACTCTGCTTCAAACAGGCTTTTATAATCTTGTTTATTTATATTGAATATTTGCTCATTTGAGGAGATGTTTGTTATTGTAAACTCTATTCTCATTTGTTTTTGCTAGTTCAATCAGGGGGATTAAATTAGTGGAGGTAGTATACCTTGGGTCAAGCTAGATTAGCTTGGGTTTGGGTTTTGTGCTGGTGAGCTCGGAAACAGCTGGGTTCGTTGTGATCCCATGGGAAACAATAAGTTTGAGTTGTGAGCTTGTAAAACAACTTGGCTGTAATCTAGTAGATTATAGTGTGGACCCAAGTGGTACTTGGGAGTGGACGTAGGTGTTGGATACACCGAACCACTATAAAATCCTTGTGTTTGCCGTGTTTTGATTCTCTCTCTCTATCTCTTTGTTTGTGGTTAATTTTATCCTGCACTTAATCTTGTGTATTCCAAAGCCAATCGTTTTAAAAGGTTAATTTTTTTTTAAGAACCCAATTCACCCCCCTCTTGGGTTGCCATCTGGGCCAACACCCCCTCATCTCCCCGACTCCTTCGTAGGTGGGGAACTTTACAAGTAATCTCTTGGTAGAGATAACAGCATCCAGCAGGTTCAAACCGGGTCTCCCCAAGATAGCATTGTAAACCAGTGGGACCCATACCATCAGGAAGTTCATAAGAACTATGCTCTAACGCGGTGAAGTCCCGGCCGTGACAGGGAGGGTGACTTCCCCCTCAACCCTGATGGAGTCTCCAGTGAAACCCATCAAGGGAGTGGTGACAGGTCGAAGAGAGCTTCTAGGCAAATCCATTCTAACAAAAGCATCATAACTCAACACATCTACAGAACTTCCACTATCAACCAAAATTCGTTTTACATGATGTTTTGCAATCATCATAGATACGACGACGCTATCATCATGCTCATTTACTACCCCGTATATATCCCTTCTAGAGAAGGAAATTACAGAATCTTCCCCCTCCTCTCGCTGTCTTTTAGAATTACTACCTACCCCCCATGAGATCATGGTTACCGTCTTCTCCGTTGGGGCGTTATCCACTCCAGCCTGAGGTGCGGGGGTGTCGATAGGCCCGGGGCAGTAGGGTTCCCTCTTCGGATAAACTTGCCTAGATGGCCTTGCTGAATGAACTCTTCGATTGCCTTCTTCAACAGGCGACAGTCTTCAACGTCATGCCCATAGTATCTGTGATACCGGTGGTAGAGTTCCTTGCTGCGAGGAACCCCCGATCTTATGGGAGGTGGACGCCGAAGGTAGGGCTCATCCTCGATCTCTAGCAGAATGTGGGATATTGGAGTGAGGAGAGGAGTGAAGTACTCTTTTGGAGCCAATGCTTGGGGCCGGTTATCTGCACGACGGGGTGGCTCGGGTTTTCTAGACCGCACCCCAGCAAACTCTGAAGATGCTGGTTTCTTACCGAACCCTTTTCAACCTTCCTCCCGGAGGAGTCTGCTTCATCGGCACGAATGTACTTCTGCGCCCGGCTCAGCAGTTCGGCATAAGAGTGAGGAGGTTTTTTGTCTAAAGAATAGGCAACCTGGAAGGATGGAGTCCCCGATTCAAAGCCAATGTGGCTATGGAGTCCTTCAGGTTGTATACCTCTAACGCAGCTTCCTTGAACCGAGCCACAAAGTCCTTCAGGTTGTCACCGCTCCTCTGCTGGATGGCAAACAGGCTATCAACCACCTGAGGGATCTTCCGGCATGCATCAAAGTGGGCCAGGAAAGATCGCTCGAGTTGCCGAAAAGAGTTGATACTGTGTGGTGGTAAACAGGAGTACTGCACATGCACCGCCTTCTGAAGCATGGCCAGGAAGGCAACACAGAGAAGAGAGTCTATCGTCCCCTAGACTTGCATGAGGACCTTATAGCTCTCAAGATGATCCAGGGGGTCCGTCGTACCATCATACAGGTCCAATTGGGGTAGACGGAATCGGGGTGGGACCGGTTCTTCCATGATACGATGAGAAAGCGGAGGGCGATGATCGTAGTCCGTTCCATGGGGGTTGGTGATCCTGCGGCTAAGCTCTTCTAACCGTTGATGGTACTCCTCTAGCCGTTGTGCGGCCCGATGAATAGTCTTCCTATTAGCGCCTTCCTCTGAGGATCCAAAGATGAAGAGGGGGAAGACTGCGGTGCAAGGGATGTATGTGCCTCATTTCCTTCTCACCATGCCGTCTGCGAGAGTGGTTGGAGTGGTGGGAAGGAGACCGTTGCCGCTTAGAGGCCTCCCTGTGACGAGGTTTCGGGGACGAATGGTGGGAGGCCTCCGGAGGGGTCCTGCCATGAGGCCAACTAGCTCCATGACCCTCCTCACGAGGCAAAGAGGGCCGAGGTGGCAAAGGCATGGCGACGGAGCAGTGCTCCTGTAGTCCCCGCACCATCGCCATCAGATCTTATACTTGATGAGTCAGGGCATCGAGCCAATCGGACTGGCTAGCCTGTGGTGGGGCAGGAGGCGGAACATAGAGGTTGGCCTCTGATTGCTCAGCCTGCTGGAGGCATTCTGCGGCCTAGCTGGTGGAAGCCTCCTGTGCACACGTAACCGTCATCTTCTTCCTTGCAGAAGCTATGGGGTCGCAGAGGGAATGTTCGTCTGCTGCTGCGCCCCTACCTGGCGTGCCAATCTGTTGCTACCAAATTACTCCTGCGATGCGTCGGGCGAGAGATGAGCTTCAAGTTTCTTCAGAGGAATGGTTGGATCGCCTCCTTCAGCCGGAAACCTACAAGAAAAGTCTCGAGCCGGTGGTTCCGATGGGGACCCTCTGATGCTCTAACCAGCAATCTGGAGAATAGGGATTTTTATGAGAGAGTAAAGATCAAGTCCCCCGCATTCCAAGCTAGGGTCCTTTTTTTATACCTGTTCGGGGGTCCCTTTTACCCCTTGTAGTTAGAACTGTCGAATCCCCTCTTTGTTAGGATAGGCTCTGTGAACGGCAGGCGGGTGCACCATTGCTGAGTGGGCACCGTAAATATCGGCGACTGTATGGTATGTTGGTAACTGCCCGTGATTTTGGCCATAACAGGTGGGCAAGCCGTGCTGTAGTTTGTGTTTTAAATCATTGCACCCGATATTTAGAGTTGATTCCACGAGGCCGAGGTGGGACTTGAAGTCAAGGTCGAAGCGGGACTCGAAGCCAAGGTCGAAGCGGGACTCGAAGCTTGAGACCGAGGCCGAAGTCAAGGCCGACGCCGGGGCGAGGCCGAGCCGAATCCGAGGCGAGACTAGCCGAAATCATTACTTTTGTACAAAAAATCGTGTGTGCCGTTACCGTACCACCTGATTATGTGATTAGCCACATCAATAAGAATTAATCATAAGAAATAATAAATCATCGATTTCATTGTATTTCAATTAATCAAACAATAAATTGTAAGCATTAATCATAAGAATTAAACACTCAATCATGGAAATATTAAAATAAATAATTAATAAAATAAATTATGCGTTTACATCAATGCTTTAGAAAAAAAATTAGTTTGTAATAAAAGCAAAAAAGAAAACTAAAGAAACATATGTTTTTCATTGGAAATAATTGATGAAGAGCAGCTCCTATTTTCTTCGTATCTTCTTCCTTCCGTTGAAAAACTCTAATGCTCTGTTTGGATGGAGAGAAAAGTGAGAGGAAAGAAAATTGGGAGGAAAGAAAAGTGGAAGGAAAGAAAATTAAAGAGAAAATATTTTCTCTCTTTCTGTTTGGATGAGGGAAGGAAAATATGGAGGAAAGAAAAGTTGATAATTTACAATGATAGTCTCCAAGTCTCTCCATATTTCTCTCGGATGCAAACCGTTGCCTTTTTTTTATAATTGGAAAGTCGGAATAGATGGCTACAATGCGCCTACGAATGAATAAGGATAACATTTTTCTAATTGAAATACGGTGTTATTGTGTTGAATACAATGAAATTTTGCTGAAAATCCTTTTTCAAGTACATTTTTTTCTTTGGCGGTTGGATGAATATTGAATGACTGAGTTGGGCCCAAAGGAAACCGCCCAAATGTCCTTATCCATTGAAAATACGGGCCAGCTTGTTAATGCGTTGAAAACGCGTGGATGAACGGCTTCTTCATCGCGTGGAGTCCCATGGATAATGCCCGCTGCCAGCTCTCGATCGCGGACCAGTTTTTTAAACCGATGCTTTTTTGACATCGATTTTAAAATAATAGAGTAAGAACAAAATGGTGTTAAAGTGAAAAACACCATTTCAAATGGCATTTTTTACTTTCACGTCCGTCATCATCCCTCGGCTGATGGAACGAGTAGAAATCACTACTTGAAGTGACGATTTTATATGGGTTGAAATCAAGTGAAATCGCCACTTGAAGTGACGATTTCAGTTCGTTGAAATCGCCACTTCAGTTCAGTTGAAATCACCACTTCAAGTGGCGATCTCTACAGATTTTCTCACCCAAACGCGATCCCTTCTTAAATGCTCGGAGCCTCCCAACGATCCTAACCCTCTATTATCTATTATCTTGTTATATCTATTATCAAGATAATATCAAGATAATAGATATAACTAGATAATTCTAATTGTTATATCTATTATCTTGTTATAGATAATAAATATAACAAGATAATATAGATATAATAAGATAATTCTAATTAACAAGATAATAGATATAACAAGATAATTCTGATTAACAAGATAGATAATAGATATAACAAGATAATTCTGATTGATACTGAATAATTAATCACCATCTAACCCCTCTTTTGATTTGCTAGAAGATTATGCGAAGGAAGGGATCCATAGTGTTTAAATCCCCAGGGAATTAAGTCCACGAGAAAGTCGCTGCTTGGAGTGGCGATTTCAACTCAAATAAAACCGCAGAAGTTGAAATGACATTTTTTTACTTTAACACCATTTTCCCACCCCTTTGTTTTTAAACCGGTGCCAAACTACTCCTGCGTCTTCACGAAATCTTTCCATGTCACCACTTGTTCAACGTCCTTCTTTCATAAATATGATGCATTAAATGCCGTTGGAGCTTCTCATGTCCTTTTATAGTGACAAATACTTTGGGTCTTTGGGATGTAAATTGCACTCAAAGCAGCTGGGTACTTGACATTGACAAGGGACCCATAGTGTTGAAAGGAAATTGGGATAAGATGCTTGGTTACTCAAGGAAGACATTTGCATAAAGTAAAAACTACACGCGTTAGGGTTTGGTTTTGGTTCGGTTCCCATTTGGAAGGAAGGCTTTGAGATTAGTGCTGCCGGCTCTGGTTCCTCGGTTCCTCCGAAGCCGGATGCTGGAACGGAAGGTCGGAAGGCGTGGAGTAGGGCTCAGCCGTCGGCTTTCGTGTGGGTATCTTCGTCTCCCTCTCCGGCGGAGGTGGCGGAGCTGGAGAAGCTTTTTCCTGAAGTTGTCCAAGTTCCCAACGAGGCGTTGGAGGCGGGGACTGCTGAATGGAATCATTCTGCTATCGTTGCTCGGAGTTTTCAGCGTTGGATCCCTCCGGAAGCGGTGATCCGTGAGTTCCGACGAGCAGGCATTCCGGGGGAAATTGAGGCTGTTAGCTTGGCATTCAGGTGTTCTATATTCAAATTCTCTGATGCAAATGGAAAGAAAATGGCTTTGGAGAGGCCTTGGGTCGTTAATGGTCAGCCCTTAGCCACGGAGCCGTGGTCACCTGAATTCTTCCCCTCGTCGGAAGCTGTGGCTAAGGCTCTACTGTGGATTCGTCTTCCGAGTCTTCCACTGGAGTTTTGGTCTGAGGAGATCATGTCGTCCATCTTGGCTCCGGCTGGTACTCTTGTTAGTTTGGATTCTCAGACGAAACAGAGGAACAGGGGAGCTTTTGCCAGGGCCTGTGTTCGAGTCGATTTGAGCCGGGCCCTTCGTCCTGGAGTTTGAGTAAGAGGCTCTCGATCTCCTTTCTGGCAACCTTTCCAGTATGAGCACCTTGAGGGGTTGTGTCCCAGGTGCGGATCTCTCCATCTGAATGGGGGATGTGTAGCTCTGGCGGAGAAGGACGCTACGGCGGGGAGTCTGCTCTTTGGTCCGTGGATGTCAGCTGTGAGGCAACGCCGTTCGTCTCCTTCTCCCAGTGAGGATCTTCGGAGGAAGGGCCAGGGGGTTCAGTCGGATGCCAGGGTCTCTGTATCGGTGGACGGATGGGTCGCGCCTTCTAAGATTGCTCGCCGGAGATCGTCGCTACACCTGCTGCTGCTGTGTCCCGGGTCTCCCCTCCGTCCTCTTCGTCGAATGGTTCAGGTGAGCTGGAGGAAGGGGGTGGCAAGGAGGTTCAGCGTGCCGATCCGGCACGCTCGACTGAGAATGTTATTCTCAGTCTCGACACTGTAGCACAGAGGGGCTTTTCTCCTGATTGTCTGAAACTTAGGTCTTCTGGTTTGATTCAGGAGAACCCTTTTGCTGTGTTGGGTTCGGATAGATGGGCTGGGCGGCCCCTGTTCCTAAGGATGCCCGCCCGGGTCCATCCAAGAGGGCTAGGCCCTTGCAATATGAATATCATAGTAATATTACAACAAATGGAAAAAAGTTACTAAAGAGCAAAAAAAAGGCAAAAAGGTCGTTGTTGGGTCAAATAAAGCACAAGTATCTTTTTCTTGTCCAGCCTCCTCTGTTTCAGAGCAGGAGTCTATTGCTATGGTTAGTAAGGGTGGAGAGACTCCACAGAGCGTGACAGCAACTGAGAAGGTGGATCAGTCTGAAAGATGTAATCATGAAGGAATGGTCTCTTCTCTAAAGGAAGTCATTACAGTTCAGGGTCAGGGGATGCAGATTAGTCCCTCATCGATAGTGGTGGAGGAGTCTGTAGCTGGGATGGAGTTTTCTCTCCAGGAGAAAAGAACATTGTCAGATGTATGTATTCCAGACACTGTGATGGGTGAGGATGGGTCGGGGGTCACCCCCTCTCAAACTTCATCATGAAGATTCTGATATGGAATGTCAGAGGAGCGCGGAAACCTTCTTTTCGCGCATCTTTTGGGAGACTGATGCAGCTTCATAGTTTTGATATCTGTATTCTGGTGGAAACCCGATTGTCGGGTGACAGCTTAATGCGGTTCCGGAGACAGATAGCCAGAATGTGGTCTTCATATGCTGTGGAGTCAGTGGGTCTATCTGGTGGCATTGTGGCTCTTTGGCGTCACTCCTCCATTCGAATTGATGCCTTTCATGGTTGTAAGCAGCAGGTCGCTCTTGTCATCTCTGAAGGGTCTTCTGCTCCATGGGTGCTTCTGGGGGCTTATGCTAGCACTGATTTCCGTGAAAGACGTGATCTCTGGTCTGAGAGCCTCTCTTATATTGGTAAGGGTTTTCCGACTCTTATTGCCGGTGACTTTAACTGTATCCTCCAGGCAAGTGAAAAGAGAGGAGGCAGGCCTTTTGTTGATTCTGTTGAGTCTGCTGAGTTTAGATCTTTCATCTCCTCTGCTGGGCTTTTTGATCTGGGATTTTCGGGTTCTCAGTTCACTTGGTGTAATAATCGCCAGGGTACAGCTCGTGTGTGGGAGAGATTGGATAGAGTGATGGCCACGGCGCATTGGCTTCACATGTTCCCTTCTTCCACTGTTAGTCATCTGTCTCGGATTGCTTCTGATCACTGCCCCATTTTAATTTCTACAGAGTCGGTGATCCATCATCGGAAGCAGTTTCGTTTTGAGCAGATTTGGACTTCTTACTCCTCGGCCCGGAATATTATCTCCGAGGTTTGGCGCCTACCTGTTAGAGGTAGGGCTGAGTACAGACTTTCCAGGAGGCTTGAGTTAGTGAAGCGCCGGCTATCCAGATGGAACAAAATGGAGGTTGGGGACCTCGTTAGGAAAGTGGAGCTGATTGAGGAGGAGATTACTTCCATCCAGAATAGGGAAGATTCAGATGGTAGTCTTTCTAGTTCTGATCTTATGACCCTCCGGGGTTTGCTCACTAGTCACCACTCTCTTCTGCTGCAACAGGAGATTCATTGGAGACAGAGATCTCGGATTCAGTGGTTACGGGCTGGTGATAGTAACACTAGATTTTTTCACCAGAGTACGCTGAGGAGACGTGCTGCCAATAGGATTCGGCGGATTGTGGATGAGGAAGGCCAATCTCTGGAGGATTATGCTGCTATTAGAGATCATTTTTTTCACTTCTTTCAGTCCCGATGGACTGATCATACTGGAGATGGGTCTCCTGTTCACCCGGTCATGCTTTCTGAGAAGGTCTCTGATTCGAAGAATATCCTTCTTACTAGACCGATCACTGGGGATGAGATCCGTAGGGCTCTTTGGGATCTGGGGCAGGAAAAGGCTCCTGGGCCAGATGGTTTTCCGCCCCTGTTCTTTCGGACATACTGGAGCATTGTTGGTCAGGATGTTCAGCAAGCCATTCTAAATGTTTTCCATTCTAGAGTTATTCCAGATGAGTGGAAGAGGACCTTTGTTACCTTAGTGCCAAAGCGTCCCGATGCCTCCTTGCCTCTTCACTATAGGCCCATTAGTCTATGTTCCACCTTATATAAAGTCTGTTCCCGTCTTTTGGCAAATCGGATGCGGACAGTTATTCCTCGTATTATCTCTGTGGAGCAGGGTGCGTTTATTCGAGGTCGAAGTATTTCGGATAATGTTCTTATTGCTCAGGAGTTTATGTCTGATCTTCACCGAGCGACTGGTCCGCACAGTCTTATGGCTGTTAAGCTCGATATGGAGCGAGCTTATGATAGACTAAGTTGGGATTTTCTGAATAGGACCCTTGTGGAGTTTGGGTTCGATGGGCAGTTCATAGACTGGATTATGGCTTGCATTTATAGACCTACTTTCTCTCTTATTATAAATGGCTGTCCGACGGACTTTTTCTATTCCACTGTGGGGTTACGGCAAGGATGTCCGCTCTCTCCATTATTGTTCATTATGGCTGTTGATGATTTATCGCGTGCGCTCCGCCAGGCGCAGCTCGATAATCGTATTACCCCCTTTTTTGCGGGACTGGATGGGCCTGCGGTCTCCCATCTCCTTTTCGCCGATGATTGCATCTTTCTGGGGAAGGCTACTGCCCGGAATGCCAGTTCTTATGCTACTATTCTCCAGGAATATTGCAGAGCATCTGGGCAGAAGGTTAATCTTCAAAAATCTATGGTTTGTCTTAGCCCCAAGATCTCCAGATCAAAGAAAGAGGCTATTCTTCAGACTTTTGGCATTTATACCCAGGCTGATCGCCTTATGTATCTGGGAGTTCCTATCACTGGTAGGCGGCCTCGTTGCTCGGATTTCAGTGTGATTGAGCGTCGGGTTCGGGACCGTATTGATGGGTGGCAGGCTACTGGGTTATCGATGATGGCTCGGATTACACTCATTCGATCGGTTCTTACGTCTCTCCCCCTCCATCTTTTAGCAAATGTTGTTATCCCGATTTCATGCTTAAGAAGGATTGAGAGGTGTATCAGAGACTTTCTTTGGGATTCGAGGCAAGATAGTCGAGGTATGCATCTATTGGCCTGGGACACTATCTGTAAGCCTATCTCTGAGGGAGGCCTGGGCATTCAGTCTTTAGTGGTCAGGAAGGAGGTTTTGTTGGCTAGACATGCCTTCCGTTTTCTCCTCGACCCGCATTGTTTTTGGAGTTTGTGATGAGAGCGAGATATGGTGAGTGGCCTCAGGGTATGCCTTCTTCTTTTCCAAGGACCTACTCTTTCTTCTGGAAGGAGGTCAGTGGGCGTCTGCCAGCTATCAGGAATAATATCTCATGGATGATTGGTAATGGAACTGGGGTGAATGTTGTTCATGACTTATGGCTTTCTGATCTTCCTTTTGAGAAGTGGCCTACTTTCATCAGTTCAGAGGTCACCAGTCATATGAGAGTCTCTGATCTGATTTCCCAGACCTTTGCTCTTGGTGCATTACTACGGTGATGTGGTTTTTGGTGTGGAACTTGCCCGCCGGATTTTATCTATCCTCTAGTTGATAGTAGGATTGAGGATACCAGATTATGGAGGAGATCTTGTTTTGCGAGGGCTCCGTCCAGGGATCTTTTGCCTATCTTTAGGCCTCAGTCTCTTGGATCGCGAGTAACCGCTTGGATCTGAAAGCTCCCAATCCACCCTCGGCTGCAGCTCTTTCTCTGAAAGCTTGAGTGGAATTGTCTCCCTACCTGTTTCTTGCTTTCTGGTAGAGGTGTGGCTATTCAGCCTATATGCCCATTGTGTGGTCAGGCGGATGAAACTATTGATCATGCCATCTTCCAGTGTTTTAGAGCTAGACATATTTGGAGGATTGTGGGTTATCAGATCTGTGAGGATGTTTCCAGTTCGCCGCGGTCCTCTTTCCTCAGTGATATCAGAAGGAATAACCAGCAGCGGGGTACAGTCTGGGCTACTACAGCTTACCAGATTTGGTTATCTCGCAATCAGATGGTCTTCACTGATGACTTCGTTCCCCCTCAGCGGACTGCTCGGATAGCTATATCCTTCTACTCTGCCTTCTCTCGTGCTGCTCATGATTTTGATATATCTGGACACTGGGGTTCCCTGCTACTTCGGTAGCGAACCGGCAGACGGTTTTTATTTCTTGGGAGCCCCCCCCTCCAGGGTATATCAAAATCAACTTTGATGGGAGTGTTCGGGGAAGACTCGCTGGTTTTGCTTTTATTATTAGAGGTGCTGATGGTGGTATGTTGGCGGCAGGAGGTTTTGGTCTCCTTGATTTCTCTGTTCCTATGGCCGAGCTGTATGCGGCATGGGCCGGGATTTCTTTTGCGGTTCGGTCCCTTCATGCTCAGAGTCTCTTTATTGAGGGGGACTCTCTTACGGTCATTCGTTGGCTTCGAAAGGAAGGTAGTGATCTCCCTCCGACTAATCCTCTTCTTCTGGATATCTCGTCTCTTTTGAGGGGGTCACCTTCTATCAGATTCGGCAAGTCTATCGCGAGGCCAACATGGTAGCTGATTGGATTGCGGGTGTTGCGGCCCTTTTTTCTGGTTTTTGGATATGGAAACAGGGGACTCCTGCCCCATTGTACTTAAACAGCTTTTATTTTCTGATATATCTGGGCTGACTCATGCTAGACTGGTGTGATCGCCCGTTTTTCTCCAAAAAAAAAAAAAAAAGGAAGACATTATATTTTACTCGCTAAGTAAAAGTGTAGGCATCCTGTAAGTACAACATATATGTGAAAATGCTTTTGTTGACTAAAATTTATTATATTATAAGAGTATTCTTTCTAAGAAAAGTTTTATAAGGAGTTATTCAATGGTTAAAAAGGAAATGTATCCAAATTCTTGACTTCAATTCCATATCATCCGCATTTCTTGATAATAAGGATTTTTAAATAGTCTAGGAAAAATGGCTTTATTATGCATTTATTGAGTACAATAGGTTATAATAGGATTAGTCAAATACAATTAACTAGATCTAAGAATTTGAATAATCATAACTTTAGGGACTTTATAATTATTTTTATAATAAATGATAGAAAATCTAGAAGTGCTTCTCATGATAAATCATGAAGTTAAACCGAATTGATAGTGTCATACTAAATTATATAAATTATAATTTTTTATTATTGAATCCATAATGTAATTTATAAATTCTATTTGATTTTGTACATGATTTCTAGATAAAATATTTGGCCTCTATAAAATTATAGTGTTGTTTTGAAGGAAATTTTTATTTCTTAAAATATATATTTTTTAGAATCAAAATTTAATATGGCTAAAGTGGTCGACATCTTATTTAACATATCTGTATAGGATTTTGCTCATACAAAATAGGCTGATTGATAAGCAAGATTGTATCTCTTCAATAGTAAGATACTTCTTTAGAAATCATGAAATTTTGGAAGGAACCAAGATAATTTGCATAGACACTTAATTTGTTTAGATATAAACAATTGATCATATACTTATTGGCTACTACTAAGTTTGAAATTAAGATTATTGTAAAAATTAATTCATCACAACAATACTGCTTAAATAAAGCAAGATATGAGAATTACTTTAGTCAAATTATCTTAAATAAATATCTCTCATTTATACAATTATGAATTAATGAAGATTTTTGGCACATGAGAATAGTAAGTCCTACATAAACTTGATAAATATGGTATCATTATTATATGACTCCTTTCGTAGATTGTTACCTATTATATTACCGTTGTCTTTTAGGGATCAAAGTACTATTAGACCGATGATGACTTCTACAAAGTTATTACTAGATGATAAATTTGAGTAAAATCTTATGGAAATTTCTTAGGGATAATAAATCTCCTATATATCTTATGAAATTTAAAAATATATACCCTAATTTATAGTAGATTCACTCCATTATATCACTTTATTTGAATAAAAAAATATCCAGGATCTTACATCTCCTTAATATCTTTTAAAATTTCATAACTTTGCTCATTAACCCACAAAGATTTACTTTGTAGCTCATAAAGATTTTTTCAAGATATCAAGTCTTCCTAATATCATTCAAAATTCACAAATCTACTTTTTGATTCATGATAGATTCACTTCCTTGTATTTCCTTCTATAGATATTTTTGAGGTAGATATTGCATTTATGAATAATAAAACATAGTCCTATACTGCCCATGGTTTTCTATGTAAAGAAGTTAACTTTTAACCTAATAATATGTCACTACATTAATTTAAAACTAGTTACTTTATACTAGAATATATTATGTAGATTGACATGCTTTAGAGATAGATGACCACTAGATGAAGCCACCATGAGAATATGCTTTAAATGGTAGAATGGAAAACAGAGAGAGAGAGAGAGAGAGAGAGAGAGAAGAGAGAGAGAGAACCATTGTAAGTATTGTGAGTGCAATAGAGCTAATGCCTTATCAAGTAAATTAAATTAAATGCAAATTAAAGACCGTTGGATTCAGGATTGTATATACTTGAAATAATGCACCAAATATGATCTATTGCCATATTTATTATTGTAAAATTTATAACAATTGTCAATATAGGTATTCCATTATTATTTTTAAATATCATAATACTATATTTTTAATGACATTTATAAATTGAATAATAAAGTAAATACATATTTCATTGCAATAACATTACAAGTTAATTGTTTGCCTTGCTAGTTAGGGAGTTAAACTTTTGTTTGACTAGTTAATGGTTTCAATCATGAGTTCAACAATTTGCTATAAAATATTATTCTTTAAAAAAATAGGAGAATTGGTTTGGATAGATAGAAAATTACCTTTCCTAGATGAATTATATGAAATCCAATTATGTCTAACTATTTAATGCCCATATTTATCCATATGCCCTAATTACTAATCTGATCTCTTTTTACATTGTCTTCCAAGGTTAACCATGGACTTGCCAATAAATATTTTGTGTGCATAAAATGAACAACATAAAATGCTTTCCCTACTTTAAAGAGGCAATGCATAGGTGGGATGTATGCATTTGATAAAATAATAAGGATCAAGATTATTTCAATTTCTTTCCATCCTTCACTTGTACCTTTAATGCTAAAATTAAAAAAAATAATGAAATACCATGAGTCAATGATCAAAAATTAAATGATAATTAATACTAATTATTCCTCAATAAATGAACTCATAAAAAATAAAATATCGTTATTATAAAGTATATATTCTCATTAATCGGCTAGCGCTTGAATTTCATGTCTGTTGTCCAATGCATCACACACAATCAAAATAATAATGGCAATGATTGTTCAAATTAAATAATTTATTATTAGTCATATGGTAAGAATTATATTCAGCAAACATTCTAAAAGTATACAATAAATATATTATATTTTTATTTTAAAGTATTCATGGGCATGCTTTTCAGCCATAATGGGACAACCACAACTACTATGCTCTATCTCATGATATTAGACAAGTCACTTTTCTGTTCTTGATGAAATGCAATATGATGTTCATGCCCATGATAAATGAAACCATATTATTATGATTAAACTAGAACTCACACTCATACCTTGATTCAAGATATTTTTAAATGCATATGCAATTTCTAACACTAAACTAACCATGGCCATATTTTCATCCATGGTGGGGCAACAATAGATATGGCTAATCTAAATACATCTCATCCAATCATTTAGTTATCCAAGTTTCAATTTATTAGTTCTTTGCACCCATCATACTCATAATAAAAATAAAAAATTTTGTCATATTTCATAAATCAAAATCATCAATACTATCATGAGCATAAATAGATCAAAAATTGCACATCTATATAGGTAAGCATGCAAGAAGATTCATAACTCTACCAGTAGCAAAGCCTAAAGCCTACCAAGGTTGTCAATCCGCCCAAATATATGTCTTAACATATCCAATTAACTTAATATTATTATTTAGCATAATTATGAAAGCTGATCTCATCATAAAATCAAGGATTAACTTGCATGCAATTAACTACCCCAAAATCATAATAGATTTAAAGAATCATTTACTAATTTTCTTTAAATTTTTTAATTTCTTTTTGATTTTTAAAACCAATCCTAAGATAGAATCTACTTCGAGCTGGAGCTTGATGCTGCAAGTGTGGCTCCTTTCTTTCAGCCAAAATCTATCATGAACCAGATCGTTGGTACTATATGGTTTCACGCTATACCGGAACTCTACCACCATTCTATGAATAGCCCTTTTTTCCTATTCATCAACTTTTGCACATTCAAATCAATTCTTATACCATTTGTAATGCTTTATGCCGTCCAATTAACCTATTAATAGGCCAAAACCATGTATCCATACAAGCTTGAGTGAAAGTTAATTGATAGCAAATGAACTTAAGATATAAGCACTTCAAACTTTTCATTTTCATATGATATGTGGTTATTTTTTTGGAGTATATTATAAGAATAACAATGGAAAAAATAAGAGGCAAGGGTGAGAGACTAGGTCCGATAGGTGGCATCAACATATGGCCAAAAAATTGCCAAATCTAGATGAAAACTAACTAGATTAAGAGGTGAGGGCCTGATCCAAGCAAAGACAACATCATTTAAATCTAAGTAAAGTGACACATCACTTGGCCACTCACCAAATTGCTCTCACTAGAACTCTTAACTTTGATACCATGAAGAAAATTCCACACTTCTCTAAGAGTAAATAAAATGGGGCAATTGCATGTGAGACAAGATTGGCCAGTTCAAGATCATCTTAAACACACACCACAATTTAGTCGATACATAAGAAAAATAAAACTGAAGACAATACAAGACTTTTACTGATAAGAAAAAAGACTTTCAAAATCTAAAAGGATATCTGGCTAAGGAGTAGGCACCTACAAACCAAGATAAGGGAATCCCACAATATGTTATGTCCATGTCATCCACTAACAATGACTGAATTATGTATAAATAATCAAGTTCAAGCCCTAACATAGTTTGTCTTAAAAAATAATCTCAAGCCCTACTACAGTTAGTCCTAAAAATAATCTAATATGATGAAACTCTATCATCATTTCATAAATAATTCTTCTCCTGTTCATCAACTTCTGTACACTCAAATCAACTCACTAAACCCATCTGCTACGCATTCAGATCGACTTTGATATCATTTAAAAATCCTCAAACCCAATTACTGGCCTAATTAATTTGCTAGTGAACCAAAACCATGTCATGACCCTAAAAACTCAAATGAAAGTTATTTGATTGCAGAAAACTTTCATTATAGGCTTTAACTTTTATTTTTCCACCCAATATACAATTATTTTTGGGTATTACATTTGTATTAATGAAAGATTTTTGATCATGTGCATCTTTGGATCATATTGTACCATTCAGATACTGGTTTACAGGAGCATTGCTTGTAATGTGATAGCTACGAGCCACCTTTAATCACATTTCGAGTACTGAAAAATTTTCTATAAAAGCGACCACATTGTACACCATGATTATCATATAATTACTATAACATGGATTCCTGGAACCAAAAAAACTCTTTGGTTAATATTTGTTGACCTAAATGGTTATTATACAAGATATGACCATCACATGATAGTTTTTCCATGTTAATAAGAGATAAGTTGATGAGACAATCAACCAATGGCACTGAAAAAAGTTTGCACCACCAGTTTTTCCTCTCCTGACCAAATATCTGGGATCCGCTTTATAGTCTTGCACGTGGGTGTAACCCCCGTGATCTTAATTATCTGGTTCGCGAGACTTAGCGTAGGATCCCTGGATCGGGTGACGCCTGGGACTCCCGTGGTTATGCATGGCAGCTGGATTTCCAATTCTCGCGTAACGAATGGGTTTCTCGAGTCCCTGGACCGAGGCATCGCGTGGGGTTTATATGGAGATGGAGGGTGACTCCCTCCTTCAACCGGGCGCTTATCTCCTCCATGTAATCATCTACTTCCTTCCCCATCCCGAGAGAGAGAGAGTTAGAGACAAATCGTGAGAGAGAGAGACACCCTGAGATGGTGAATTGGCTGTCTCTGTGCCGATTTTGGTTCGGGCCCGGCGGCGTGCCTGTCGCCTCGCCGGACCTGAGCTTCGGTCGATGACCTCCACCAGCGCCGGGCGTGCGTCCGATGGAGGTCCGGCCAGCCATGGTGGCCGGTTGTGCCGCCGGCACTGTGACAGGTCGCGGCAAGGGGAAAGAGTGATAGAGAGAGAAAGAAAGAGGGAGAGTGTGGGGGGGAGCCCAGCCGCGGCGGCAACTGGCTTCGAGCCGGTCGATGCCAGTCGGGCCACCCCAGATTGTGGCCGGCGGCGGTCCTGGCCGCCAGCACGATTCTCCCTTATTTTGGGTGAAACAGGAGAGCTGGGAGATGTTGGAGGTTTGGGCCGGCTGGGCTGTCTGAGATTTGGGCCCTGTTGGGCTGGCTCAAGAGCCCTTTTTGGGCAGCATTTTGGACCCTGTATCGGATCAAGAATGGTAAAATAAAAATATAACCCGATTTCGGGTTGATTCTAGTTTCTTGGGATATTTTTATTTTCTCATTTGGGCTTGTAGATTGAGAAATATTCAAGCCCAAAGTTGGGCCCAGGATTAGTTTGGGTAGAGTTGTAAGGGTCACTTTATTATTCAAATTTTTTAGACTTAATGGTGTAAAATGATGCTGTAGGTACCCAGATGTCCAAATAGCTGGTTTACCTATTGGGATTTGCGTACTGAGGTAAGTAAGCCAATTATTATAATTTCATAAATTATTTAATTTATAGATTGTTGGATTTATAGTTGCATGCATATATATTTATGAAATAAGGAAAATAGAGTTTTATTTATATTGACTATTTTGAATAGTACCATGAATTTACAAATGAGTATTTGCTATGACTATTGTAGCTGATAATATTTTGCAAGAAATGGCTTAACTGTGTATATGCAAAAAGAAATAGAATTACTTTGACCTTGCAAAATATGTTGGTACTAGTGAGATAATTATATGCAATTGCTAATAATATACAAACCAATGTATATGTGATGTGAGAAACTTATGCTTATGTTGATGCATGATGTGTAACATACAATTATGATAATGACATTAAAATATACTTATATGTGTCACCCGGTTCTCATATGATGTGAAATGCCAAGTGATGTGTGACCCACCTCCACAGGGAAAGATATGTGGAGGATACACATCTATAGGATGTGTTCTGATTGATTATGATATGGGACCCACCTCCATAGGGGAAGATATATGGAGAACACACATATGTAGGATGTATTCTGTTTGATTATGATATGGCATAATGCTGGTACCAGAACCCTTCCATTTAGGGGACATTAAGAGTGATACACCAGTTGGGTATTGTAGGGTCGTGGGACACATAAAAAAACAATGATGATATAAACAGTGGGTTTGTTTACATTGCATATTATGATATTTATTGTATAATTAAGCTTTCAAATTATTTTGAGCTGATGATATGCATATTCTGATAGCATGATAAATGAATTTGAAATTGAAAGCTTTTCATGAAAATGTGATTTGAAATTATCTCGAAATGATATGATAATATATGAATATTTTACATTATAATAGGCTTACTTATTGAGTGTGAGCTCATGTAAATCTCACAATGTTTTTCAGAGCCTTAGGAGTGAAGAAGGATTTATGGGGTTGATGGAGCTTCTAGTTAAATAAATTTAGTTCCATTATGTTGTTGTAACCCCGGTTATGCTTATGTGTAGGGCTTGTAGCCCAAACCTTATAGTTATAGTTTGTTTTAGATTATGGTTTTGGATTGGATATATAATATGATTGCCTTATATTGATTTATGTGTCATATTTCGGGATGCCTTGCATGCTTGGCATGCGGCGGATTATCACCCTAGCTCAAAAATTTTGGGTTTGGGGCATGACAGCTTTAGTGGTATCAAAGCCTAGGTTATGACCTTAGGGACACATACATGATGACACTTTAGGCAAAATATTAGGATGACATTGAGACAATTATAACTTTATAGAAATTTTAGGTATTATGCTTTGAAAGCCTAAAATGCAAAGTTTATCATGATATTAATAACAAACTAATTTATCAGGAGATAGGAATGACTCGTCACACTAGAAGCCAACAAAATGATGAGGGCTCTCAGGTTGGTAATGCTGGTCAACCGAAAGGTCAGGAAGCTACCGGTGGTGCTGGCCCTATCACTCAAGTCGGGGCTAATCAGCAGTGACTCCAGACCGAGATGCTTCAGGTTCTCTCGAGTATGGCACAGTCGATGCAGGACATGCATCATCAGATTCTGCAGGCCTTGTCCACTCAGCCTACTCCTACTGCCCCGCAGACTCAGCCTGCCCCTACCATTCTGCAACCCCAGCCTACCCCTCCTGCTCTACAAACTCAGCCAACCTTACCCACTCATTTTGCACCATTGACCCAGCCTACTCCACCTTAACCCTGGGTAGGGGTTGGCCACAGCTCTGCTTATTTCAAAAAGTTTGCCCCTATCCCTTTCACTGGATCCACCAACCCTGTCGATGATGAGCAGTGGATGCGAGACATGGAGAAGGCTTTTACAGCCCATGGTAGCCAGGAGATGGAGCGGATCAGATTTGCTATCTATCTTCTCCAAGGGAAAGCTTATGATTGGTGGTTAGTTGAGGAGCAGCGACGGGGTGGACAAGTTATTTCTTGGGGAGAGTTTAGGGAGGCATTTTTCGACAAATACTTCTCCATGAGTGTGTAGAGACAAATGGAATCAGAATTTATCAAAATGGAGCAAAGGAATCTTTCTGTGACCCAGTATGAAGCTAAATTCACCAGGTTAGCCCGATTTGCTCCAAATATTGTGATCAATGAAATGGCCAAGATCACCAGATTCACTGAGGGGCTACGACCCAGACTGAGGCAAGCGGTCAATGCATTTGAGCTTCTCACTTACAGTGCTGTGGTGAATAAGGCCTTGGTGATTGAGAGGGATATGAATGCTGTTCAGAGGAATTGGGAGTAGCAGAGGAAGAGGAAAGGGCCTATTTCTAGTCAACCCCCAGCTCAAGCCAGGAACAGAGGTGCACATCAGGCCCCAGCAGGACCAAGGAATAGGGAGACTTGCTGCCTTCACTGTGGAAGTTTCCACCTAGGAAGGCCTTACCGCGGATTGTCTGGAGCCTGCTTCCTCTGTGGAAAGACTGACCACAAGATAGCCACCTGTCCCCTTCAAAAGAATCAGCAGCCCTCTTCCAATCAAGGAATGAGTCAGCAGCCTCAGCAGCAGCCACTGAGAACCCAGGGAAGGGTATTCACCCTCACTCAGCAGGATGATGCCGCCTTTAATTCTGTGGTGACAGGTATACCATTTAATTTTATAGCTAGTATTACATTCTTATCTAGTGCAATACATTGATAGTTAATTAGAAAATTAGGTTAAATCTTTAATGTTAAAATAATTTACACTTATGTCCAGGAATGATTAAAGTAGGCACTGCTTATGCTCAAACTTTAATTGATCCGGGTGCCACGCATTCTTTCATATCTGACATCTATCTTGACAAGAATGCATCATTGACACCTATTCCTCTGGAGCAAGAGTTGCATATTGCTTTTCCAAATGGAGATATTATGAAGGTTGACACAGTATGCAAATCCTGCCCAATTGTCTTAGAGGATAGGAGGTTGAATGCTGATCTAATTATCCTTCCACTAAAGTTCTTTGATGTTATCCTTGGAATGGATTGGTTAGCCTCCTATCATACTTCAGTAGACTGCTTTAGGAAGATTGTCAACTTCAAGATTCCTAGTCAGCCTAAATTCAGTTTTACTAGTGGTCAAAAATACCTAGCCTCGGAGTTCATATCAGCATTGCAGGCTGGAAGGTATCTGATGAATGGTGGTCAAGGATTTCTTGCTGTAGTCATGGACCTTCAGCAGGAAGAGACCAAGTTGAAGGATATTCCTATAGCTCGAGAATTCCCTGATGTCTTCCCTGATGATTTGACTAATTTGCCCCCAAATCGGGAAGTCGAGTTCTCCATTGATCTAGTTCCTAGAACGGGACCTATATCAAAGGCCCCTTACTGCATGGCCCCGGCTGAGCTAAAGGAACTGAAGGATCAGTTGCAAGAGCTCCTAGATCGTGGATTTATCAGACCCAATGTTTCTTCTTAGGAGCTCCAGTTCTATTTGTTAAGAAGAAGGATGGCAGTCTTCGGCTCTGCATTGATTACCGAGAAATCAATAAGGTAACAGTGCGGAATAAGTACCCTATGTCGAGGATTGATGACTTATTTGATCAACTTCAGGGAGCCCAGATATTCTCAAAGATTGATCTCAGGTCAGGATATCATCAACTCAAAGTCAAGGAAAGGGATGTGCCTAAGACAACATTTAGAACCAAATACGGCCATTATGAGTTCTTGGTGATGCTGTTTGGGTTAACTAATGCCCCAGCAGCATTCATGGATTTGATGAACAGAATTTTTAAACCATACTTGGATCAGTTTGTGGTGGTTTTTATTGATGACATCTTGATATATTCCAAGAGCCATAAGGATCATGTGGACCACCTGAGAATTGTGCTTCAGATTCTTCGGGAGAAGAGACTTTATGCCAAGCTGCAGAAGTATAATTTTTGGTTGGATCAAGTATCTTTCTTGGGTCATATAATATCCAAAGACGACATATCTGTGGATCCGAAAAAGATTGAGGCTATCATAAGCTGGACAGAGGAGTGTGAGAAAAGTTTTCAGAAGTTAAAGCAGCGCCTAGTGATAGCTCCCATTCTTATTCTTCCGACAGGATCTGAAGGTTTTACTCTATATACTGATGCCTCTCAGAAAGGATTGGGATGCGTTCTGATGCAGAATGGGAAGGTGATAGCCTATGCCTCCAGACAACTGAAGCCTTATAAGCAAAATTATCCTACTCATGATCTGGAATTGGCTGCTGTAGTTTTTGCCTTGAAGATTTGGCGGCATTATGAAAGGGAGATTGCTCAATATGTGGCCAAGTGCTTGGTGTGTCAGTGAGTAAAGGTCGAGCATCAAAGACCTACGGGACCACTCCAGTCTCTGATGATTCCTTAGTGGAAATGGGAAATGATCACAATGGACTTTGAGACTGGTCTACCCAAAACTCCCAGGAGTAATGATGCTTTTGGGTTTTTATGGACAGACTAACAAAATTAGCTCATTTCCTACCTTTCAGAGTTGGGATCTCTAGTGAAAGATTGGCTAGTTTGTATATTGAGCAGATCGTGAGACTCCATGGTGTTTCGGTATCTATTGTATCTGATAGGGATACCAGGTTTGTGTCTCAGTTCTGGAAGAGTCTTCATAAGGCTATGGGAACCAAATTAAATTTCAGTACAGCTTATCATCCCCAGTCAGATGGACAATCTGAGAGGACCATACAGATTCTGAAAGACATGTTGCGAGCCTGTGTGATGGATTTGGGTGGAGCATGGGATAACCACTTACCTTTAGTGGAGTTTGCATATAATAACAGTTACCATGTCAGTATCCAGATGGCTCCATTTGAAGCTCTATATGGTAGGAAGTGCAAATCTCCTTTATTTTGGGATGATGTGGGGGAGAGGAAATTGCTAAGCCCTGAGCTAATTCAGCAGACAGTAGATAAGGTACATTTAATCAGGGAGCGTCTCCGTTCAGCTCAGAGCAGGCAAAAGAGTTATGCTGATGTGAGGAGGAGAGAATTGGAATTTCAGGTTAGGGACTATGTTTTCTTAAGGGTATCACCAACCAAGGATGTGATGAGATTTGGGATCAGAGGGAAGCTGAGTCCACGTTATATTGGACCCTTTGAGATCTTGAGCAGGGTTGGAGAGGTAGCTTACAGCCTAGCACTGCCTCCGATTCTATCTGGTGTACATAATGTGTTTCATGTCTCTATGTTGAGGATGTATATTTCTGACCCTAGCCATGCGATAGAGTATGAGCCTATACAGTTGAAGAAAGATTTGTCATATGAGGAGCATCTTGTGAGTATCGTGGACCGCAAGGATCAGGTTCTAAGATGGCAAATAATTCCCTATGTCAAGGTGCAGTGGAGCAATCATTCTGAGAGAGAGGCTACTTGGGAGCCTGAAGAGGAAATGAAAAAGAAATATCCATAATTATTTGTATCTTAATATAGTTAATGATGTATCGTCGACTGTTGACTTTTAAATAAAATTTAGTTGATTGTGTGATAAAATTTAAAATTCTAATGGAAGTGTATCAATTTCGAGGCCGAAATTATTATAAGGAAGGGAGAATGTAACCCCCGAGATCTTAATTACCTGGTTTGCAAGACTTAGCGTAGGATCCCTAGATCGGGTGACGCCTAGGACTCCCGCGGTTACGCGTGGTGGCTAGGTTTCCAATTCTCGCGTAACGAATGGGTTTCCCGAGTCCCTAGGCCGAGGCGTCGCATGGGGTTTATATGGAGATGGAGGGTGACTCCCTCCTTCAACCAGGCGCTCATCTTCTCCAGGTAATCATCTGCTTCCTTCCCAGTCCCGAGAGAGAGAGAGTTAGAGACGAATCGGAAGAGAGATAGACTGAGACGATGAATTGGCTGTCTCTGTACCGATTTTGGTTCGGGCCCGGCGACGTGCCCATCGCCTCGCCGAGCCTGAGCTTTGGTCGGCGACCTCCACCAGCGCCGGGTGTGCATCCGATGGAGGTCTGATCGGCCATGGTGGCCGGCCGTGCTGCCGACACTGTGACAGATCGTGGCAAGGAGAAAGAGTGATAGAGAGAGAAAGAAAGAGGGAGAGTGGGGGGGAGCTCGGCCACGGCGATGATCGGCTTTGGGCCGATCGACGCCGGCCTGGCCACCTCGGATTGTAGCCGGCGGTGGCCTTGGCTGCCAGCACGATCCTCTCCTGTTTCGGGTGAAACAGGGGGGAGCTGGGAGATGTTGGAGGCTTGGGTCGGCTGGGCTGTCTGAGATTTGGGTTCTGTTGGACCGGCTCAAGAGCCCTTTTTGAGTAGCATTTTGGGCCATGTATCGGACCGAGAATGGCAAAATAAAAAATGGCCCGATTCTGGGTTGATTCTAGTTTCTTAGGGTATTTTTATTTCCCCATTTGGGCTTGTAGATTGAAAAATATTCAAGCCCAAAGTCGAGCCCAGGATTAGTTTGTGTAGAGTTGTAAGGGTCACTTTATTATTCATTTTTTAGACTTAATGGTGTAAAATGATGCTATAGGTACCCAGATGTCCAAATAGCTGGTTTACTATTTGGGATTTGCGTACTGAGATAAGTAAGCCAATTATTATAATTTTATAAATTATTTAATTTATAGATCGTTAGATTTATAGTTGCATGCATATATATTTATAAAATAAGGAAAATGAAGTTTTATTTATATTAACTATTTTGAATAGTACCATGAATTTACAAATGAGTATTTACTATGACTATTTTAGCTGGTAATATTTTACAAGAAATGGCTTAACTGTGTATATGCAAAAAGAAATAAATTACTTTGACCTTGCAAAATATGTTGGTACTAGTGAGATAATTATATGCAATTGCTAATAATGTACAAACCACTGTATATATGATGTGAAAAACTTATGCTTATGTTGATGCATGATGTGTGACATACAATTATAGTAATGACATTAAAATATACTTATATGTATTGCTACGATTCTCATATGATGTGAAATGCCAAGTGATACGTGACCCACCTCCACAGTGGAAGATATGTGAGGACACATATGTAAGATATGTTCTGATTGATTATAATACGAAATCCACCTACACATGGAAAGATATGTGGAGAACACACATCTTAGAATGTGTTCTGTTTGAGTACGATATGGCATAACGCTGGTACCATGACCCTTCCTCTTATGGAACATTTAAAAGTGATACACCAGTTGGGTGTTGTAGGGTCGTGGGACACACAAGAAAACAATGATGATATAAACATTGGGTTTGTTTACATTGCATATTGTGGTATTTATTGTATAATTAAGCTTCCAAATTATTTTAAGCTGATGACATGCATATTCTGATAGCATGATAAATGTATTTGAAATTGAAAGCTTTTCATGAAAATGTGATTTAAAATTATCTTAAAATGATATGATAATATATGAATATTTTATATTATAATAGGCTTACTTATTGAGTGTAAGCTCATGTAAATCTCACAATGTTTTTCGAAGCCTCAGAAATGAAAAAGAATTTATGGGGTTGATGAAGCTTCTAGTTAAATAAATTTAGTTCCATTATGCTGTTGTAACTCCAGTTATGCTTATGTGTAGGCTTGTAGCTCAAACCTTATAGTTATGATTTATTTTAGATTATAATTTTTGATTGAATATATATAATATGATTGCCTTATATTTATTTGTGTCATATTTCGAATGCCTTGCATGCCAAGCATGCGGCGGATTATCACCCTAGCTCAAAAATTTTGGGTCTGGAAACATGACAGTGGGTCTTCCACAATGCATTACTGAAATTTATTTTGCAACTTTTACTTCAGATGTCTTATTACACCATATCATCCTGCTTGACACACTGCCATGTTCTCTTCATCATTCTCACCATCTCAGAACTTTATGAATACAAGAAAAATAAAGTTTCAACAAGGAACTCTACAACCCCATGCAGCATTCTCCTCAAGTTACTCACAATTGAATGTCTGATATCTTCAATTTGAGAAAGCAACGCCAATATTTCTGGAAAATATGTTAAAAAATGATGACTTCCCATGGTCTATTTTCCATAAATGCACCAAAGTGCTTATAGAAAGCATTGTGAAAGCTTACCAATAAGTATTCTGAACTGAATAAGATTTGCATTTGTTCTGATTTTGGAGAGTGCACGTATAACCACCATTGGACCTGAATCAATAACATGTGCTAAAAACAAAACCTTTTATTTGCAAGTATACAGCTCCAAAAGTGCTATAAAACCCTACCAGAGTCGATGTTGGACCGTGATCCTAGGCCATATACAGCATACTTTGCATACGCAAGAAGACGCACAGGTGGTGGTGCACCCAGCTTGCTGATTATGGACCTCAACAATCCACTGTAAGGAAATCATGTAAGAGTAAATATGATACATAACATCTATATGCAGCTGAGTGAATGATTTCATACTCTGTCCGTAGTATAAATAGAAAGTCAGCTGACAAAAATTCCAGAAATGATGAAATGTCTTCCATCCTCAGAGAGCGCCAGTTCTTGTTTCAGATGTTTCTTCTCATCATTTGACATTTGTATCCCAAGAGCTGATTTGCTGATGAAAAATGCAAAAACAACAGCGTCCCATGAATTCTTGACAATATCAAACATCACAGGAACTTAAAGAGCAAGGAAGGAAAATATGGTAACAAGCCGATCAAGTTCAGTGGAAGTAATCATCCATACATGAGCACTGGACATCGGAACCTAATAAAATTAATATGTTGATTGGTTCTAGAAATAAGGAAAAATGAATTCATTGGATTTATTAAGAATTAATCTTCTATTGTGAATAGTCATAAGTATGTTGGGAATAGTGTCCTTGAAATCAGATATACCTATACTTTTTGATTTTCTGAATTAATAAAAGAAGCATTTTTCTTCAATCTTGCCTCATTTATATGAAAGATGAATGTTTATATAAAAATTCAAAATATATTATGAGGCTGTAATTTTAGTATAATGTATATAAGAGGATTAAAATTACAGCGGGTATATTTAAACATATCTGTGATTGATAGAAGTATGGATCTTCTATTGCTAATCACTAATACGGTCCAAACATTCTAAATGTGACAATCTTATCCGAATTGTTGTGTAGAGACACTTAATAGAGGTATTATATAATAAGATTATATAAGACTTGAATCGACATAATTTGAATCTTTATTTAAAACCGTTATAAAGAATTCAATTTATGTCACAAGATGATCATATATAAATCAACATTAATCCTGATTTAATCACAGACTCCTTGATTGTGCTATTGGATCTTTTGATTTATTTGTTAAAGCTCATTTGATGTTGGGCCCAATACTTACATCTTGGAGGTTTAATAGCGTATTGGGCTGGAAATATGATTTAAAGATATGAAATCCATGGCTTTTGAAAAGAAGCTTAAAATTAGTTCTCTTAAATATTGATTATATAGACGCAATTATGATCCGATCATAAATTAACTATTTAACTGGTGAATCAATGATACTTAAGGAATAAGAAAAAATTAGAGGGGTATAACGATTATTTCACATAGCTCTAATTATGAACTAATTATGATGGGTTGAATTACATGTAATAATTATATCAGTGGACAACTCAAGTTTTCGAGTAAAATTAATCTATAATTTTCAAGAGTGCATTCTGGAGTTTTTAATGGAATAACTTTGAGATTAATAAACTAAATAAATAATTAAAGAGTTTAAATTGAGTTTATTCAAGTTTATTGGAGCTTAAAATTATGGGTCCATGATTCCCATATCGTCTTAGATTAATCACATCGAATACTCTTAGATTGAATAATTAATGTGATTATTTTATTTATTTTAAATAAAATATTTATTGAAACTTTATAATAAAGAGTTTATTATGAAGATAAATAATCGATTTGATTGATTATTTTTCTCATATTTATTTTGGTATATTAAATTAGTTATTGGATAAATAAAAATGTGTTTAGACACATTGTTCATATAATAATTGATATGAATGGTTATACATAAGAGTTATTGTGGAACATCACACAAAAGAATTTTTGCTCTTGTAAGTGGCGCATATTACGAGTTGATGAAGAAAATTTTTTTTGATAATGTGATTATTGAGAATATTAAAAATAAAATAATAAATTTAATTTATTAGATATTTAAAATTAATAATATCTAAAATTATTAAATGAGATTGATAATTTAGATATTATTATATTTAATTTAGATATTATTTATAAATTAGTTGCAAATAAGAAAATAACTTTTTTCATCAAGGAGTTGACATACATATGAGAATTGTTTCCAAACGGTCAAAATAGGTTGTAACAGATAAACGTTATCTACATCAAATGTTGTTATAACATATAAACGTTATCTACATCAAATGTTGTTATAACAGGTAAACGTTATCTAAATTAAATTAATTTAAAAATAAATTTTTTTATTCACCTAGAGCCTATAAATATGAGACTTTTAGAAAAACAAAAAAAAAATTTCTTTCCTCCTTTTTCTCTCTTGTTTTATGTGTAGAAAATTAAGAGTGAGCCCACTCTCATAATTCGATACCTTTCCTAAGAAAGGTGAAGAAGGCTCTGATTTCGTTTTAATTTTGCAGCTCTACCGTGAAATTCTTCATCTATAGCTACGAATCCTAACATATCGATCAACATATCGATATGTTTTTCTGTTTAAAAAAAATTATATGATAATTTTTTTTATATGACAATATTAATTTTATGCATGTTAAAGAATCCGCATGCTTCCACTACACATATATATGATGATATATACATAATTTTTTTAATACCAACAAAGTCATCATCCTATTATGAGTAATTCTCTTTGGAGTGGATAAGGGATGAATTTCCATGTGAAAAGGATTATTGCGTCTACGATAGGTTTCCTTGCAAAATGGCTAGGCCCCACTAAAGTTAGTCTTCTGTACCTAATTGTGATGCAAGGAATAATCCACAATGCACACCATGCAACTGACCGGAATTATGGCCATGTTTGAAACTAGAGTAATTACAAATTGGAAAAAAAGAAGCAGCAAATTTTGGGCCTTGATATGCTAAGTTTAGACTCAGAAAGTACTATATTCTTAAATTTATGGCTTTCGTAATAACTCAGATCATTTTGATATGTCTCAGAACAGTTTCCAAGGTCCCAAATGTGTTGAATGTATTTTACTAGAATTTGGCTTGTTTGTGATTTTCATTGAAGAGACCATATGATGAACAACAATCTCTGACCGCCAAGTTTTTCTTTTTGCCATAACCAACTTGAAAAGCCCAAAACTTCAACTCCAAACTAGGCAAAAAGAAAATGCCTGAAAATGTTTCTAACAGCTACTAGAACAAGATTGCAAGAGGGGGAAATTCAAACTAGATTAAAAGCAATACTTGGATGGCTCTGTAAACAAAGAATGCATTAATTTACATGAAAACAAAAGAAAATTTTTGAAATTGAAATGCAAATAAAGCTGATAGCTGGCAGTTTGGCAAACCCTTGCCTTTTTAAGTGTTTATTTATATCTTAATTTTATAATGATGTGAAAAGGGTGGAAAGTTTTAAGTGGAGATTGAAAATATGTAACCATTGAGCAAGTCTAAAAGTGAATAAGTATGATGGTAATGGCATGAATGCCCCAGTAAAAATCATGACAAAACTATATAATCATTCATTTAACTACTTAACAACATTAAATCTTGAAGACAAGGTTGACCAAAAGATAATAAAATTATACAAGAAAAGTTAATAAAATCACTTATTTATGGTTTGTTAGCATTATAGGATCTTCAATAAATAATTTATTACATATAATTATAAAATAACATACTTACCTGATGCAGAATTCATCATAATAGTATTTACCTGATGCGGATGCGGAGTTCATCGTGATAATATGTAGACTTGAGACTTGAATCTGATTAGATTTTGATAATCTCTTCAGGTTTGATAGCCTCTTCTACAAAATAACTAATTTATCTCCCTTAACCTTATTCCTTTCATAGCAGATAACGATGGATTCTTACTAACTTCATCAGCCAGAGAGAGGATTAATTATTTATATATATAACATTCAATTGGTATTTCCATCAAACACCAATTAATGACTTTAATGGCTTAAACTTTTGGACCACTAACAGCCGATTGGTAGCCCTTCGTCTTCTGCACATGCAAAATAAACAATGAGTGGCCTTTCACCTTTCGCATACTAGGCTAGATCTGGCCCTTCACCTTTCGCATACTAGGCTAGATTGAGAAAGGACGACTCTTCGCCTTTGTAACAATCTTGCATTAAAGGGCTAATCTAACATTCTTCCACTTAAGTTAATATTAGATTAGCCCTTTAATGCAAGATTGTTACAAAGGCGAAGAGTCGTCCTTTCTCGATCTAGCCTAGTATGCGAAAGGTGAATGGCCAAATCTAGCCTAGTATGCGAAAGGTGAAAGGCCACCCATTATTTGTTCTACATGTGCCGAAGACAAAGGGCTACCAATCGACTGTTAGTGGTCCAAAAATTTAAGCCATTAACATTAAGCCATATTAAAGTCATTAATTGATGTTTGATGGAAATACCAATTGAATGTTATATATATAATAATTAGTCATCTCTCTGCCTGATAAAGTTAGCAAGAATCCATCGTTATCTGCTATGAAAGGAAGGTTAAGGGAGAGAAACTAGTTATTTTGTAGAAGAGGCTATCAAACCTGAAGAGGTTGATTGATTGTTTGGCACTTTTCCATGAAATTGCTCCTTCTCCCAACAGGAACACAACCAAAAGTTGACTTTCTACTTTCAATACAACCAGCAAAACCTGAATCTGAATATCCAATCACTTCCAATTGATCGGATCTTTTAAATGTGAGCATATAATCCTTAGTTCATTAAGATATCTCATCACTTTCTTTGTAGCTTTCCAATGATCAATACCATGGTTACTCTGATAGCGGCCCAACATCCCGAACCGCGAAGCTGATATCTGGTCTTGTGCATGTTTACAAATACATCAAGCTACCCACAACAAAGCATATGGAATAGATTCCATTTGCTTACGTTCCACATCATTCTTTGGACATTGCATAAGACTAAATTTATCCCCTTTTTGTATTAGGACAATACCTGCTGAACAGTTGTTTATATTAAATTTCTCAAGAATTTCTCGATATAAGTTTTCTGAGACAACCCTAACAATCCATGTGATCTCTTTCTGAATATGAAAATTTATCACATAAGATGCCCTTCCATATCTTTCATCTCAAAATTCTGAGAGAGAATTTTTAGTCTCATACAAGATACCTAAATCATTAGCAGCAAGCAAAATATCATCAACATATAGAACCAAAATATAAACTTACTTCCACAAATCTTTCGGTAAATGCATCGATCAACGATATTTTCATGAAAACCAAAAGATGTAATAGTATCATTGAACTTAATATACCATTGTCTGAAAGCTTGTTTAAGTCCATATATTGATTTCTTAAGTTTACACACCATATGATCCTTTCCTTCTATGGAAAAACCTTCAGGTTGATCCATATAAATTTCTTCCTCTATATCCCCATTAAGAAAGGCTATTTTCACATCCATTTGATGTAACTCTAAATCATATTGAGCTACCAAAGCCATAATGATTCTTAATGAATCTTTCTTTAAAACTGGTGAAAATGTCTCTTTATAATCAATGCATCCTTCTGAGTATAACCCTTGGCAACAAGTCTAGCTTTAAAACGTTCGATATTGCCATTCAAGTCACGTTTGGTTTTAAAAACCCATTTACACCCAACTTGTTTAGAACCTTCTGGCAATTCGACAAGATCCCAGACATTGTTTTCAGCCATTGATTTCAATTCATCTTTCATAGCATTAATCCATTTATCAAACTTATCACTATTAATGGCTTGTGAAAATGAAACAGGATCTTCATAAATGCCACAATCAAAATCTGACTCTTGCAAATAAACCAAATAATCATCTGAAATAGCTGATTTTTGTATCCTTACGGTTTACTTAAAGCTATTCCACATGGTTCAATTTTGTCAGCTATTGGTAGGTTAGGCTCTTCATGGGGTACTTCTTTATTCAAACATTGTTCATTGTTGTTTTGTTTCTGTAATTCTGAAACAATGTATGAAATGATTGTAGATTCAGAAACATTTATGGGTAATGAAACATTAACCCTTACTTCATTGATATCCATAATCTGTTTGTCAGCACTCCCACTAACTTCACCATTCTCAATAAATTTGGCATTGCCTGTCTCAATAATTCTAGAACTATGGTTTGGACAATAAAACCTGTACCCTTTGGATTTCTCTGGGTAACTATAAAGTAACACTGACAATTCGAGAATCCAATTTCTTTTCATGTGGATTATACACCCGTGCTTCTACTGGACAACCCCAAACATGCAGGTGTCTTAAATTAGGTTTCCTTCTAGTCCATAACTCAAAAGGAGTTTTAGAAACTGCCTTACTAGGAATCCTATTCAGTAAATATACTACAGTTCTTAGAGCATACATCCACAAAGATTTTGGTAATGAGGAATTACTTATCATACTCTTAACCATATCCATTAATGTTCTATTTTGCCTTTCTGCCATACATTTTGTTGAGGTGTGCTTGGCATAGTATACTGTGCACATATGCCATGTTTTTCAAAGAATTTTGCAAATGAACCTGGATTTTGCCTGATTCATTGTACTTTCCATAATACTCACCACCTCTATCAGATCTTACAATTTTCACTTTTCTGTCTAGTTGTCTTTCAACCTTTTTAGTAAATACCTCAAGAGCATTTACAGCTTGGGATTTCTCTTTAAGCAAATAGACATATCCATAAAGAGAAAAATCATCTATAAAGGTAATAAAGAACTTTTCTCCACCAAAGGATGGAGTATCAAAAGGTCCACATACATCAATGTGTATAATTTCAAGAAGCTGAGTACTTCTTGTAGCTCCTTTCTTGTTATGTTTGGTTTGCTTGCCCTTAATGCAATCAAGATCAATAAAATCTAGATTTGGTAAAATCTCATTCTTTACTATCTTTGTAGTCGTTCTTTGGATATATGACCCAAGCATTTATGCCACAAGAAAGAAGAATTGTCATTTGTCATACTACGCTTAATTTCAATATTTTGATGGACACACATCAGGGTGCAAAAAATTTATCATCAAGTTTCAATTTATATAATTCATCCATAAGAATTCCAGAACCAATAAAGAAACCTTCTTTATTAAATAAACTGAAACATCCTTTTCCAATCTTAAAACTAAACCCATTAACATCAAGTTTCGAAACAGAAACTAAATTTTTAGAAAGTGAAGGAACATAGAGAGTTTGTAGTAGATTCAAGTGATGCCCAGTATCTAAAGTAAGATGATAAGTCCCTATGCCTTCAATTGGGACCTTCTCTCGATTCCCCATGAACAAAAAGTTCTCATTTTGATTTATGCTATAGATTATAAGGAATCCCTGCATTACATTAGAAGCATGAGTAGCAAAATCCAACCACCAAGTGTTAGAAGGAACTTCAGATAAATTTGATTCATAAATTGAAAAAGCATAATAAAAGATACCTTTCTTTTCGAATCAAACTTTTCATTTCAGACAATCTTTCTGATAATGTTCTTTCTTACAAAAGTGACATTTATTTTTCTTCCTTTCCTTCTTATCATTATTAGCAACTTATGATACTTTAGTGGGTGCTTTTTTCTTAAATTTTTTAGATTTTGGTTTGATAACTTTACTAGCTCCTTGACCCACTAGGTTTATTGAATGATCCCCTTGTGCTTTCAATCTCCTTTCCTCTTGAGTAAGCTTATTGGCCAATTCATTAACATCTCATTTATCTTTAATAGTGTTATAGTTAATTTGAAAAGGCTAATACTCTTGAGGTAATGAGTTCATAATGAATTGCACTAAAAAGGAGTCATCCACAACCATTCCTAGGGTCTTAAGTCTTGATGCAATATTAGTCATATCAAGGACATGTTGCTGCATATTTCGCGATCCATCATATTTCATGATCGTGAGTTCATCAATCAATGCACCTACAAGTGACTTATCAGCCGAACGAAAGCACTCTTCCACAAGCTTAAGATATTCTTTAGCTGTTACACTTTCTGGAAGAGTAGACTTAATATTGTTGGTAATTATCATTCGCATAAAACTTAGACATAATCTATGAGATCTGTCCCATGCTTTTGTTTTAACTTCTCCGCCTCACTGCTCATATCTATAATGTCAGTAGGCTTTTCTTCTAATAGTGCCAAGTCAAGATCCAAGATACCTAAATGGAAATTAACTTGCTCACGTCATTCAGAGAAGTTTAGGCCATTAAAGATAGTAACAGTAGAAGCATGTGAATGAAGAGAAACAACTGCAAAAATAAATGCTCAAATTCAGATAATTAAACACAAAATATATTACAGATTTTCTTTGGATAAATATAACAATATACATCATAATTAGAATGCTATTTAAACTTTTAAAAAAATCAATAAATCTTATCAAATATATATAGTATCATTGGATATCCATATAAATTTGATACGAAAAAATTAGATTTTCTCCTTTATGTTTGTTAATTATAGAATATTAATCCACCTTTGGACGAATTCTTAATTTCTAACAACCAACAAATCTTTAACAACATTCTCTAAAATTCATAAATTGTATGACTGAATATAAATTAGTTTGGCCACTTTGATGACTAACTAATTTAATCTTGATGTCATATAATTATACAATAATTTTAATATCAAAATTCTCATAAATTATATGACCGAATATAAATTAGTTTGACCACTTTGGTGACTAACTAACTAATTTATCTTAATGTCATATACCTAAAATTTCATAAATTATATGACTAAATATAAATTAGTTTGGCCACTTTGGTGACTAACTAATTTATCTTAATATCATATAACTAAGCAATAATACTAATATTATTAAAAATCTCATAAATTATATGACTAGATATAAATTAGTTTGGCCACTTTAGTGACTAACTAACTAATTTAATCTTCATGTCATGTAGCTAAACAATAATACTATATTATTTAAAATATAACATTTAATTTTGATAATGACAAATATAGTAATATTGCTGCATGCATTAGCCGATATCAACCTTCATAAATTATCAATCTGCTTCAATCTATAAATATCAGTTTTGCCATACATACTAGTATAATACAATGATCTTATCTATGCATGCCATTAATTCATAACACTATCAGCCGAAGTTCTTCTGGCAATGAACCTTTTCATGGAATAAATTAATGGCCAATAATACAGTGAATCATAACTTTAAAAGATTAAATATTTATCGTCAATTTATTCTGATGAAAAATTAATCAATCATAATATACGAATAAATTATTTATTTTAGAACCTTGGCTCTGATACCACTTGTTAGCATTATAGGATCTTCAATAAATAATTTATTACATATAATTATAAAAATAACATACTTACCTGATGCGGAATTCATCATAATAGTATTTACCTGATGCAGATGCAGAGTTCATCATGATAATATGTAGACTTGAGACTTGAATCTGGTTAGATTTTGATAACCTCTTCATGTTTGATAGCCTCTTCTACAAAATAACTAGTTTCTCTTCCTTAACCTCATTCCTTTCATAGCAGATAACGATGGATTCTTACTAACTTCATCAGGCAGAGAGAGGACTAATTATTTATATATATAACATTCAATTAGTATTTCCATTAAACACCAATTAATGACTTTAATACGGCTTAATATTAATGGCTTAAACTTTTGGACCACTAACAGCCAATTGATAGCCCTTCGTCTTCTGTACACGCAGAATAAACAATGGGTGATCTTTCATCTTTCGCATACTAGGCTAGATCTGGCCCTTCACTTTTCGCATACTAGGCTAGATCGAGAAAAGGCGACTCTTTGCCTTTGTAACAATCTTGCATTATTAAAGGGCTAATCTAACATGGTTCTCCCAGTGAAAATAACAAGGAAGTATTTTGAGTATTTGCCAACTCCAAACCGTTCACCTAGATGTTGTATTTGCTTAGATGTTGTATTTGCTGTGAGTCCAATAAAATTAGAGCCTTCCACAGCTAACAATAGTCCAATCTGAACTTTTCATCCAGCTCTCTATGGATTCCATGATCCAAAAGAACTGCTTTTTTGAAAGGCAGGGAAACTATTTGTTGAAATACATATCGAAGTAAAAGATTTGAAAAATTATAGGAAGGTTATATTTTTTTAGTTTCCAAGGAAAGTAAAGATACAATAAATACCTAGTGAGACTCCACTATGACTTTCTGGAAAAACCAATATATTTCTAGGATGAGGATCTCCATGCAGAAAACCATGGACAAATATCATTTCAGCAAATAGCTCCATCAATGCTTGAGCAACCTATGATATCAACCATATATTTTGATTGATATTTGAGGAAGATTAAACTTATTAATGGGCTCCAATGGATGGAGTTGAGAAAATCTTGGAATAGCAAATGTAGCAAAGTATAAAACACAATGTCTAATATTAAAAGAAAGAAAAGAATGGTACCAAAAAACAAGATAGAAAAGCAAGTTTCGCAATCTCAAACTCCATACCCAGTACATGGGTCAATTCGGTATACCAAGACTCGTACACCTCTCATACTAAATTTTGGTTTGGTACTAATATAATACAATATGCTTGGTACAAAATGGTATGCATCGGTATAGTATACTATGAAAAAAAAAACTGACTAGATAAAACACTTCTTTATTTTTTCAAGCAAATATAAAACAAATTAGCAAAAAGAGTTCTAGGTTAAAAACTTGAAAGTTCAAACTGAAACATTGCAACAGGACATTCTCAGGATTATTGCATGGGAAAAAGGAGTGGTTTCATTTTGTTAAGAGATATCCTGGTATTCTATTCTTATTTTTTGTTAAGGACTTCTCAGTTGCATTTTTTCCTCAGAATCAAAATTTAGGTTCATGATGTATATTTAATATAACATTTTGACTTGAAAAAAGAGACCCATTGCTAAAGGTACCATGATAGAGGTTATTTTTAATAGAAGAAGAATTTGTTACTTGAGATCAGGAGTAAGTTGCTTGGCCAACTCTCAGCCTCTTTCATATCATGGGCTCTTGTAAGGCCCATACCATCTCACCTGCTGGTTAAGTGAATGGCTAAGCTCTCTGGCTCCTAGAGGAGCAGATATTTTTATTTGAAAGGACTTGGACTCATTATGATTCACCATAATAACTTTGTACCTACCACACATCTTTTTGTTTAATAAGTATTAGCCATTGTTAGCAAAGTCAAGAAAATTAAAAGATGGGTCAGAAGGTATTAGTAGATGTTGTTAGCAAAATAAGTTGATAACTCCCAAGGTTTCAAATGCTCACCCATGCTAGTCTTGTCAGCTAGCATGTATTGCACCAGGCCAGTATGATTACCCAGCATGCAATGGATAAGCTCACTAGCTCCTAGAAGATAAGATGTTTTCTAAAACAATGATTTGGACTCATATGATTAACTCATAAGTCCCCTAACTACCAAACATTTTTCTTGTTTAATTAGCCATTGCTAGCAAAGTGGAGGAAATTGAAAGATGGATCACAAGGTACTAATAGATATTATTTAACAAGATAAATGGATAAATTCCAAGGTTTCAAACACTAGAAGACGTCATCTGTGCCAATCAGTATATTGAACCAGGCAAATATCGCACTCAGCATGGGATAACAAGACACCTATGAATACTTTTTTTAAAAAAAAGGTTTTAATTAAAAGATACATTTCCTTTTTTTTTTTTTGTAAACAGTTATATGTGGGCAGTGCATAGAACGTGCATTGGCATGACATAAATTTTTGTTTTCTTATTATTAAAAAAATTGGCATGAACATAAAATAGCAAGAAATGGGCCTCCTAGTAATCACCATGCCCACCAGCACTAGCACTTAAATCCTTTAAAAAATCATAGGGAAGGTTGATTTGTTCATCAAACAAAGAAGACAAAATCTGTGCCATGACAAGATGATTTGAGGTTGGCTTACACAGCTTCTTAGAAATTAGTTCATCCCCTTTTGGCCAATGTGTTTTTGGGACATGATCCTTATAAAGCAAAATTATATTTGGAGCGTGGTTTATTGATCATAGGATGCTTGTTGCAAACTCTCAAGAAAAGTAATTGTAGCAACTTTATCTGAATGTTAGATTTTAAGAAGACCTAGGGCCTTGAGAAGACCACACACTTCATATAAGAATATAAGAAACATAACATGATAGCTTGAGATGGAAACATGTCAAGAATATAAAAGCTTCATATGTTGTTAAAGTTGAAAATACACCTTCTTTGGATTTATACCCGAGTCCTTCTGAAAGTTCAAGTCATCAATCTATACATTTAGGCAGCCCTTGTTAGAAGCATAATTAAATCAAGAGGAAACTCATATATGTATGATAAAATAAGGCAGGCAGCAAAATGAATTTAATTGATGATGTTGAATAATATTACTCAACTATAAATAACAAAATGATGTGCAGTGAATAGAACTAGTTTAACAAGATAAACCGTCATTGAACTACTACCTTCACATGACAGCACACGCATGACCGGCATATGGAAGGCAAAAAGGGAAGATAACTAGAGTGAGAGTTACCCACACAAGAATTTATTATCTGCTAAGCAAGTGACCTTCTAGTATAAAATATTCTTTTCTTTTAAGATAAAGTATAGCTCTTTTGAACATTGAAATGATAAGAAATAAAGATTCACTCTCTTAGTAAATAAGCTATTATTAGCTGGGAAATGGACCAAGAAGTATCGGTCTAGATGATAAACCTTATGACCATACTAATAGCATCCAGCTTCATGGCAAAAGCTTATGAGAACAGATTTTAGCATATACTCATAAGGTTTAATTTTAGTTGAAGCACACCTAACTTGAAGTTGATAAATCATACTAGTGCAAAGGCAGCCACTTTTCCTTTTAGGTCTTTCTAACTAAAGCACCTACAATTTCTTCAAAAGAAGCAAAATGAACCATTTGTATTAAGAATAAAATATCAAAAATCCCTAGACACCATATCACAAAATAATTAGGCAAGCAATACCTTGTGTCCGCTGCAAAATTGCATTGTCAAAACTGGTCAAATTTTGCATTCATCGGTGAAAAACCTTTTAAGCTCTAGTCTGCAAGAACTCCACACAAAAATGAAGGATCAACCTAAAATTAATTAAATCCAGACAAATTTCCTTCAAAGAAAAAATCAATAACTGCTTCTAAAAACCTGCATACCGGTACACATTAGGAATTTTGATGATGCTACTCTTTTTGAAATTTCTGGCTGCTCTCTCGGAATTGTTTGCCTCTTGAATGAAATCTACATAGCAACAAAAGCACAAAAGCTAATGGTCTATTATTTTGCCAAGCCTCATACCAACTGCACCAGTTTTCAAGTGCAGGCCAGTAGGCAAGTTGGGGAATGCCACCTAGAGGTTTTTGTGTATGTGTGCACACAAGGGCATGCATGTACATATTTATTTGTGTGTGTGCATGTATGTGCCTGTGATCTAGAAGTAAATGCAACAGCTAGATTTCTTATATCCACACCCATGAACTTTTGTATATAAGAATTACCATGACAATTTTTTAGTTTCATGAATGAGGAAGAGATGTATTGTTGGAACCACCCAGAGAGTCATATTTACATTTAATGGAACCACTCCAACACCCCTCCCCACACCCCAAAAAAAAAAAAAAAACATCTGCAGTAAATAAGAATATAATAGATCATAAGTCTTGGCATGTCTTGGTTGAATGATTTGTACAACAATAACAACAACAACAACAACAACAACAAAGCCTTAATCCAAAACTAGTTAGATGAAATATCAGATATATTACATGGAATTTCTATAATGTATACGGTCAACCAATTTAGACAAGAAGACAATTTAGCTTCAAGAATTACTGTATCTAAACATATACGATCAATTTTCTAGTTAGGAAAATAACATTGTTTAAATCACTGAAAAGGCAGCATTTATGCGAGCCCAACAAAGCATAAACTTATTCCTGCCACTGCAATTCATCTCAAAATAGTGCGCAGGATTCCAAGAAGGCAGAAAAGTTTTGATTGATCAAATAACTAATGTGTATATTCTGAGAAGTTAAGCAGAATTTAATGTATTTAAATATAAGAGAAAGAACCTTATTGAATATAGCTTAGGGAATAATTTAGCCTGGACTGTAGCCAAAACAGCAGGCTGGCCCATCAGCCATCAAGGGAAGTTAGCAGAAATAAGATACAAAAGATTTGAAAGAGCAACCATTCTATAAGACATATATAATGTTAGAAAAAACTTGCATTGGAAGTTAAATGGTGAATGTAAAGCCATCTCAATGAACATTTTCCTAGTACTCACCAAGTTCCAAAGACATAGCCCCCTCAAATTCTGATACTAGTCGCTCAAACCTGTAATCGGGAAAAATCTGTAGAAATAAAATACGGTGCTTTAAAGAAAAAATAACTATCCAAAATGCTCATATCTATAAAGTATAAGAATCTATAGAATGTGTATTTGCCTCAATTTCAATTTTCCTCTTCTAGTTAGTGGACTTGTTCAGTGCCATGTAACATAAAATAGGATCCATCATATATCAAGTTAATTAAGTATTCTTTTACATGCTCATCTAACAAGTCAGGCACATCAACTACAAAGATTCTAGAGATAGTTGTCACAATTACTAAGTTTGAACAAGCTGAACATCATTAATTTTGTTGCTTAGCATTCAGATGTTGATATTATAGGGGAGGCAGGAATCTGATCATGTCATCAATTTTATACAATCGATCTTATTAGTATCAGCATAGGCAATTAAATTTACTAACGGGAGCTGATCTAACATTTGAGTGGAGTCCCAGAGGAGATGATTTATTCATTGCACCATGCATTTCAATTCTTTGACACATAAAAGGTTTGCAGAAGAGTATATGATGTGACAACACCTCTAGAGTACCTTTGTCAGATCCATGGCATGGACGCATATAGGGTTTGGTGGGAGGAGGAGGGGGCAGGAGGTGCACGCAGTGTCAAAGTTAAGCATGCATGATGACACTTTACTATTAATATATACCTTTCTTTTAAAAACATAAATTCAAGCAATCTTTGTTCTAGGATTTAACAATACCATTAAAATTCAAGGGACACTAATAGGTCACAGAACAGACTAAAAAGATTATAAAGTTCAAGTCATTCACACATTTCTGATTTTCTACCATCACATCTTGTCTTTCCTCGATTTCAAATACAATTAGTTTCTCTTCTACGCTCCAGTTTATGATGTGCCTATCAATCTATTGCTTTGCATGGCTATAATACCCTAACTAACCAGCAGCTTGAATACGTGCCTCAATGGCCATAACAATAATGAAAAGTCAGTATAAAGGACAGGCTATATAGAATAAACTCCAAAAAGGAAAAGGAAAGAAAGAAGCAAAGGTGACAATCCACCCTTTGCTACATCAGGCTGAAATCCATAAGGTATATTACAATAAGTGGCATTCAATCACTACCAAGAACAATTGTTATGTGTATTGCAGGACGAATTATTTAGATGAATAAAAACCAAAATTTCTCATACCTTGGAGACCAACTTCAAGAGCATATCCATGGTGGTAATATCTATCTTCATTCTCTGCTCTAAGCCAGGGTATTGTACCTAGATGCCACAAAATTGTTGTTTCATTCAGAAATTTCACTACTAAAATTCATAAAAATTCAACAATAATATCAAGTCAATATCCAAAGAAGGAAATAAGGATAACTGATTGCACTAGTTGATAAAATCTTTGATAACAATTTAATCACCGAAAGACAACTTAAAAATGGATAAGGCTTGCAAGAACAGAAACAAATATTATCGAGGGTCAAATTGAGGCTTAAATATGTGATACCATTTAATCAACCTATATGAATAATTGGCATATTTTATTTCAGTTTTGTTTTCTATCTTCCTCAAAATTCAAGAAGAATGCTATTCCCTTCCCCAACTTGTCATTCTTAAGAAAGGTAGAAGTCTATCATTTATTGTTTTAGTTCTCAGAATATGATCATTGAAGAGGTCTCAAAAAGCATCATGTACCTTATAAACTCTCTTGGTCCAACGAAGGGAACAAGGTAATATTAAATTTTTTATGTTTATTTTGTTTCTTGATTTGTAGTACCATGACAATTTATGAAGTGACATAGTTGTGAAAAATTAATTACATACACAATTAGCCTATGCATCATGTGAGAAATTATTGTACTTGGAAGATAATGTGTATAAACACTTTGCTACCATGTAATAAGAATCTGTAAAGGTTGCTTAACGTTCATGGCTATATCATGTAACTTGTACATCATATGCAAAATGATGTTCAGCATGCCAAGACATCAAAGCAATTTCTGCCTATAGTAATTAAACAACAAAAATAACCAAATTTGCCGCCCCAAAACAAACAATAAACCCTTATTACTGATTGTATCAGAATAACAAGACAACTTACGAAACAAACCCTACCGAATGGGAAGAATGTATAAAGAATGGTCATGGAGTCGTTGAAGAATGGGTTGCCAAGAATTAGCATATGCTTATTAGTTGTGCTCAAACTACTCAATGGATGATAAATGTGTGGAAAGGTAGATAGGGAAGGAAATTTTCTTAGCAATCTGGTGCATAGGAAATAATAAATTAACCTTCATATTTCTTGATGATCAGCTAGCATAGGAAAAGATACCATCATCATCCAACTATCAAAGATGAGAAACCTGTGTCATAAAAATTTAAAAAAAATCAAACAACTGCAATCCAATTCTTTCGAAGTGCAGCATAGCAACGAAAAAAACTGACGAAAGATAGCCCAAATAAAATAACAAGAAGAAATGAAGTTCACCACACATTGCAGTAAAGCATGTTTCAAAATATGGAAATTAACACAACAAAGAGACCAAGGGTCATTGATAAATTTTAAACTATTGAGAAAAGAAAATAAAAAACATAAACGTTTGTGAGATAATAATTATAATATGAAGCACCAGGTCATAGTACCCGATATAACTATATTTGCAACATACTAAAATCATCCACTTTCTACATTAATGTCAAAATTGCAGTAAACCAAAATCATCAATAATCCAAATATTGACAACGAAGTAGGAACCCCCTATCAATGATAACAATAAAAAAACCAATGATGTAAGCTGGTACCCTTTCACTTCAGCCAAAGCCACCTAAACAGACTTGTACTACACTATAAAGAAAATAATTTACACTAAATAATAAAGAATGAAATAAGCTATTAGATACTTTCAGATGAAATGGCAACTGAAATAGAATGCGTTCAGTCACAATAAATATACTTCCTTGTACGACAGCATAAAGAAGAAATAATTTACACCTACAAAATAAAGAGTGACATAAGCTACTAGATACTTTCAGATGAAATGACAACTGAAAGAGAATGCATTCAATGACAAATGTACCCATAGCAAAAGATTAACTTATAAGAAATCTTTTGTGAAAAATCACTTCATAACTCCAACTCCACCATCTTGCCTTCATCGATAAAATCAAGGTGTTATAGCAAATCAAACTAAGATACTAGCCCAAAAAAGAAAATTTCAATATCCCAAACAAAGAGTGAGATTATAAACTAATGTTGAAAAAGGAAACTAGGAACATAAAGGTACATAAAAAATAACTATGATATAAATTAAGGACACACTCTAATGTAGAAAAAAATAGGAATGCTAACTCCAATTTCAAATATGAGAAAACACCTTAATTTTAAAAAAATCATGGCATCACACTATATTTCCTCCAAACAATTTTTAATTATCAGATAAAGAGTACCCTTGAGCACGATTGCCCCATTTTTAAGTAGAAATATCTTTAGTACTTTTTACCTGATCTAGTGGTGCAATATAGTAACTTATGGACAAGCATTGATTAGCCAGATATTCAAGTTTGAATGAATGAACTTATAGCTTCAGATAATCTTTTTTCAAAGCAATGATTTTTACTATTATCAATAATTAGATGTTACTGCTCAGTCAATTATAAATAAGAAGTTGAAGAGGCCAAGGTTTGTCATACCAAATACCAATATTGAAATGTAGTTGAGTACGCAATGTACCAAACGGTGATGTATTGATTAAGTAAACCGAGAAGTCCCCACTCCATGTTGTGATTGTACCAAGCCAAACTGGATGGTTTAATTCAGAACGAGGCAATTCAATACGCCATACAGGGCAATATTGGCAGTTCAAGATGGTTCGCCCCTCGTACCGAACTAGAAGGCTGAATTGATCCGAGCTGGACTAGTTTGGTATAGTTTTGCTAAACCCAAAAGAGATATTTTGCAAAATGTCTACACCACTCTAGAAAGCTAAAATAGGAAGATTGATGCAAGCTACAAAGAGAGAAAGGATAAAAAGAAAGAGAAACTTCCAAATAAAACCACCAGAGACTATCAGTTTTTGACATGATATAAATTAAGAACATAAAGGTACATAAAAAATAATTATGATATAAATTAAGGGCACCCTCTAATGCAGAAGAAAATAGGAATGCTAGCTTCATTTTAAAATAGAAAACACTTTAATTAAAATATAATCATAATATCACACTACATTTTCTTCAAATAATCTTCAATTATCAAATAAAGACTACCCTTGAGTAGGATTGTCGGATGATGCACAAGCTCTCTGCAACATCAAAAATAACATAAATAAGAAAAGAGCTAAGAATAAGAGGCTAAAAAAATAAAAACTTGGTATTAACCAATTCTAAAAACAAAGTTGAGGAACCCCCTTTATGATTAGAAAAAAAACCTACTTTCGTCTACCCAAAATGTCTTAATCGCCCCGATGGTCAAACTAATGACACAAAACCACCAACATAAATGAAACGAATGAGATTTTAGAACATAAAGAGAACTAAATACAAAATAGAAACTCAATGTTGGATATCAACCACAAATCCACCCATCATCATGGTATCCATATCATTTTTGAGATGAAAAGCCTCCATTGAAAATCTTTTCTCCATCACAATTCATCCATGTCATCGCAGACAAATCAAAGACTAAAAATCAAAGCTTAGAATAAAGATTGATAATTATAAATGAATGTTAAAAAAATGATGAAACCTTCAACTTGAGCAAAATCATGAACTACATTTTGTTCATCAGCAACAGGACATAATAAATTAACCTTTATAGTTCCTGATGATTAGCCAGCATAGGAAAAGATACCATCATCACCCCACTATCAAAGATTAAAAACCCCTATCAAAAAATTTAAAAAAAAAATCAAACCACTATAATCCAATTCTTTCAAAGTGCAGCATAGCGACAAAAAGAACCAAAAGATAGCCCAAACATAAAAACAAGAAATAGAGTTCACCACACATTGCAGTAAAACATGTTTCAAAATATGGCAATTACTACAATCAAAGGGACCAAGGGAGGCTATAAGATAGGCCTCTTCAAAAGCAAAATATGGTAATTACTACAATCAAAGGCAATTACTCAAAGCGAACTGAGCCCAATATTACTATAAGATAGGCCTCTTCAAAAGCAGAGGCCAGCTGCACCAAAATTGCTGACATGAAGAAGCATGTTTATAAAGTAGATGAAATCAATCACACCTCTCACAATTGCAACTGATGTTGCCAAGGACCAATCCAAGGTCATACACTTGTAAACATTGTGATTTGCACAAGGTATAAATTTGCACATTGCAAACTACATAAAATATATATCTTAACATTATGTATGCAAGTGAAAAAAAAAAAAAAAATACACGTGTTGAATAGAAATTTGTGCTAGTACAATTTAGCAGGGTTGGCTATCAATATATTTTCCATCATTCAGTTATGGAAAAAGCTGCACAACTAAAGTCGAAATCATTATGTACCAGAGTTCCAATCAGGTCAGTCCAGGTCTTCCCTCTATTTTTGAATGTCTAAATTCAAGTGTCATATTAGAGAAGCCATTTTGAGGCTTTAGTTAATCAAGCAAATTTTTATAATTTTTCATCACTAAACTTCTAACAAGTTTCAAATTTTAATCAACCTTCAACTCTGCTTTGATTCAAGTTTTACTTTTGTTGCAATCAATATTATATCAAAAACCAACTCATGCTAATAAGATACCTAAAATCAAATTGTTATATCTTCCTTTATAATTTAGGAACCAAATGGCAGATTCTGCTGATTTTTTAGCATTCAATATTCCTTTATACAAATCTGTCCTAGATGTATCTATGTACCATACAATTTTCTCTTCCTATTGTTGTATACTTGATTTTTCCAAACTTTAACTGCCCTATTATTGCACCTGAATCCAATCCTGCACCATCTTTAAGGGACTAAGAATTAAGTTCTCAATCAACAAATGAAAATGGCAAATAGGTTTCATCAATGGAAGACTTATTTTTAAAATTTGAAATGAATCTTTCCATTGTCTTGCAATTTTTTATCCATTTAAAGACTTGTATAAAATTTCATCATCTCTAGAATATTTACAACAAACATCTAGTCAACTACATCATGTTTAAAGTCCAATTCATAAATTTGTCCCGGCTTCCTATCCCTATGTTTGAAATTGAACCATTCAGCGGCTACTGAAGGATGCAAAACTTACAATCTCGTTAATGCTTCGCCTTGCTTGTTCAGCCTGGGTCAAAATCTTCTCGACATGGACCTAACCTGGCCACAAGATTAGGTCTAGACCCAGGGCTGCACCCATGGGACCAGCTTTCTGTGTTGGATTATAGCTTTGCCAGGTTAAATTCAGGTTGAAGTGTACTAAAACCACCTGCCACCTACATATGGCTCATGAATTGAGAAGCCTAGTTGGACAGGTATAGATAGCTCATTGTTTTCTCTAGCTCTAAACAACAGCTCTAAACAACTTTATGTTAAACAGCCAGCTACATAGAGCTTAAATAATGGTCAACAATCCCATAGTAGTCTCTAATATAACAAAGAAATTTCATAGTATGAACTACCCACAGTAAAAAAAAAAAATAGATAGCAATGAGCAATGAGCAGAATGCAATTTCATGGTAGAGTTTTAATATATAAAATCTAATCCAAGCTAGAATTATTATAAGAAAGTGATTTCTGCCTTCTAATGCAAAAAATCATACAAGTGCCTGTACCTTGGAGTGTATGCCAATGCTTGGTGCCCTGCTAAGAACCTCCACATGCATCTTTTCATGAGTGGGTTGTTCCTCACACATAAACTAAAACTCATCTTCCCATCTTGGGTCTCTGTTTTTCTTAATATGTTGTATCAATTAAAGTGTGTCCCATGGATATATAATAAAACCACTGAATGAGTTTCGAAGCTTGATAGCTAACAGATGGGAGCCAAATATTCTTAAATAATAAGTGTAGATGACGGTACCTTAGTTTTCTTCTCCTCTCCTCTGAAAAGGATCCGCACATAAGGATTCGTGTGGTGTTTTCCCTCAAGATCTTGAGGTTCAAGAACGATGACCACAACAAGCCACCACCCCTTCTTTGGATAGCCCCTCCTACGCAGCAAAAGTAAAACTTTTTGAGTTAGTGACATGAAAACAGGGCCCATTGCAAAAGATCCTCAATTGTCTTGCAGAGATTCCTCATGTAGAGTTATTCTCACCAAGTCCCAGCTCATGGGAGAAGGATTGCTGTGGTTGTTGTTCTTGTGTACCACAGTCTTGAGGCAAAAGGCTTGAGCATTCATGCGATACATTCTTAATTGATCTGAAGTTCCATTTTTGAACCCCATGCAAGCTACTAGCTAGTTTCATTAGAAATAGTCAAACTGATAAATGTCTTGGCATTTGTGAAGTCTAATTTAATTTGGTATGCAAAACTCACAATCTCGTTAATGCTTCGCCTTGCTTGTTCAGCCTAGGTCAAAATCTTCTTGACATGGACCTAACCTGGCCACAAGATCAGGTCTAGACCCAGGGCTGCACCCATGGGACCAGCTTTCTGTGTTGGATTATAGCTTTGACAGGTTAAATTCAGGTTGAAGTCTACTAAAACCACCTGACCCCTACATATGGCTCATGAATTGAGGAATCTAGTTGGACAGGTATAGATAGCTCATTGTTTTCTCTAGTTCTAAACTACTTTATGTTAAACAGCCAGCTACATAGAGCTTAAATAATGGTCAACAATCCCATAGTAGTCTCTAATATAACAAAGAAATTTCATAGTATGAACTACCCATCGTAAAAAAATAGATAGCAATGAGCAATGAGCAGAATGCAATTTCATGGTAGATTTTTAATATATAAAATCTAATCCAAGCTAAAATTATTATAAGAAAGTGATTTCTGCCTTCTAATGCAAAAATCATACAGGTGCCTGTACCTTGGAGTGTATGCCAATGCTTGGTGCCCTGCTAAAAACCTCCACATGTATCTTTCATGAGTGGGTCGTTCCTCACACATAAACTGAAACTCATCTTCCCATCTTGGGTCTCTGTTTTTCTTAATATGTTGTATCAATTAAAGTGTGTCCCATGGATACATAATAAAACTACTGAATGAGTTTCGAATCTTGATAGCTAACAGACGGGAGCCAAATATTCTTAAATAATAAGTGTAGATGATGGTACCTTAGTTTTCCTCTCCTCTGAAAAGGATCCGCACATAAGGATTCTCGTGTAATGTTTTCCTTCAAGATCTTGAGCTTCAAGAACGATGACCACAACAAGCCACCACCCCTTCTTTGGAAAGCCCCTCCTATGCAGCAAAAGTAAAACTTTTTGAGTCAGTGACATGAAAACAGGCCCATTGCAAAAGATCCTCAATTGTCTTGCAGAGATTCCTCATGTAGAGTTATTCTCACCAAGTCCCAGCTCATGGGAGAAGGATTGCTGTGGTTGCTGTTCTTGTGTACCACAGTCTTGAGGCAAAAGGCTTGAGCATTCATCGATACTTTCTCAATTGATTTGAAGTTTCATTTTTGAACCCCATGCAAGCTAGCTAGTTTCATTACAAATAGTCAAACTGATAAATGTCTTGGCATTTGTGAAGTCTAATTTTAATTGGTATGCAAAACTCACAATCTCGTTAATGCTTCGCTTTGCTTGTTCAGCCTGGGTCAAAATCTTCTTGACATGGACCTAACTTGGCCACAAGATCAGGTCTAGACCAAGGGCTGCAACCATGGGACCAGCTTTCTGTGTTGGATTATAGCTTTGCCAGGTTAAATTCAGGTTGAAGTCTACTAAAACCACCTGACCCCTACATATGGCTCATGAATTGAGGAGCCTAGTTGGACAGGTATAGATAGCTCGTTGTTTTCTATAGTTCTAAACTACTTTATGTTAAACAGCCAGCTACATAGAGCTTAAATAATGGTCAACAATCCCATAGTAGTCTCTAATATAACAATGAAATTTCATAGTATGAACTATCCACCGTAAAAAAATAGATAGCAATGAGCAATGAGCATAATGCAATTTCACGGTAGAGTTTTAATATATAAAATCAAATCCAAGCTAGAATTATTATAAGAAAGTGATGCCTGCCTTCTAATGCAAAAATCAAACAAGTGCCTGTACCTTGGAGTGTATGCCAATGCTTGGTGCCTTGCTAAGAACCTCCACATGCATCTTATCATGAGTGGGTGGTTCCTCACACTAAACTGAAACTCATCTTCCCATCTTGGGTCTCTGTTTTTCTTAATATGTTGTATCAATTAAAGTGTGTCCCATGAATACATAATAAAACCATTGAATGAGTTTCTAAGCTTGATAGCTAACAGACCTGAGCCAAATATTCTTAAATAATAAGTGTAGATGATGGTACCTTAGTTTTCTTCTCCTCTCCTCTGAAAAGGATCCGCACACATAAGGATTCGTGTGGTGTTTTCCCTCAAGATCTTGAGCTTCATGAACAATGACCACAAGCAAGCCACCACCCCTTCTTTGAATAGTCCCTCCTATGCAGCAAAAGTATATATTGGCAAAAACTTTTGAGTCAGTGACATGAAAACAGGGCCCATTGCAAATGATCCTCAATTGTCTTGCAGAGATTCCTCATGTAGAGTTATTCTCACCAAAGTCCCAGCTCATGGGAGAAGGATTGCTGTGGTTGCAGTTCTTGTGTACCACAGTCTTGAGGAAAAAGGTTGAGCATTCATGCAATACTTTCTCAATTGATCTGGAGTTCCATTTTTGAACCCCATGCAAGCTAGCTAGTTTCATTAGAAATAGTCAAACTGATAATTGTCTTGGCATTTGTGAAGTCTAATTTAATTGGTATGCACACCTCATTAGATTTGGTGAACGAAAAGGGCATCACGTTGAGAACAAAGGAGAAACAAACCATTTCTTGAAGTATTATGGGGAATTTGCACATATAAATTGACAGCAATGTCCAGCATAAGTATGCTAAGACACATGAAGCCTATCATCTAAATCACTCTGCTTCATTTTACAACCAATGCTTTCTCCTGGATGAATAGTAATTTGGTTCAACATTGAAAATAATCACAACATTACAAGGAACCAATAATATTTCAAACTGACATGTTGAAGATATAACATGAATAAGTTTGGATAATACCCACTGAAAAGCACCTTCTTCAGTTCCATCAATAACAGAATGGATCACAAATACATGTGTTTTCACAATATCAAACCTCTGAGAAAAAGAAATTTCTAATTTATCACAAGAGAAAGCAACCCCATCTTTAGAAATGGGTCTAGTTATTAAAACAATAAATAGTAGACTCAAAACCACCGGAGTTTAATTTGTATCTTTAGGATTTCAGACTAGAAATGGTGGCCCCGAAAACTATAACAAAAAAAGACCAGAGTGAATAAATTTTGAAGACCTTCCACTGCCGTAGAATTCCTGAAAATACAATAAGACTAAAAAAACCAGTCCTTGCGAGTGTTCTTCGCATGGAAAGAGAGCAAGAATTCTTCATACACCCAAAAGCTCGTAAAAAAAACGTTATCCAAACTTCTAAGAAAATGCCATGAATAAAAAAAGAAAAGGAAAAAAGAAACGAAGATTCCAGTCAAGAAATTGGCGTTAAATTTCCCTTGAAACGAGCAAAACAATACGATACAAAAAAAGAAAGATAAGAAACGAAGATTATTAAAAAAATAACCAGCGCTTGCGACTGTTCTTCGCATGGGAAGAGAGCAAGAATTCTTCGTACACCCAAAAGCTCGTAAAAAAACGTTGTCCAAACTTCCATGAATTAAAAACGCAAAACAGAAAGAGAAACGAAGATTCCAATCAAGAAATCTGGCGTTAAATTTCCCTTAAAATGAGCAAGAAAATACGATGTTAAAGAAGAAAGACAAAAAACAAAGATTATAAAAAAAAATAATCAGCGATTGCGAGTGTTCTTCGCATGAGAAGAGAGCAAGAATTCTTCGTACACCCAAAAGTTCGTAAAAAAACTTCTAAGAGGATGCCATGAATAAAAAAAAAGAAAGAAATAAAAATCAGGGAAGAAAAGAACCTCGTCACTTATAAGCCCCTTTCTTCACATGAAAAGGACTGAGAGAGCGTTTTGGACAAGAAGGAGAACGGAAGAGGAGGAGGGAAGAGGAAGGAGAAGGGAATGGGTGGAGTGAGGGAGACTGTTGTGCAGAGAGAGAGAAAAAAAAGGGGTCTCGGCTCTCCGAGGCAGTCGCCGCTCCCTTACCCGCGGTGCAATCACCGGATCCCGCTTCCTTTGCCCGCCTCGATCAGCCCCAGCCCCTGCCCGGATGCCCTTCTTCTGACCCTTTCCTCTCAGTCTTTGTCGTCTTTCCATGCAAACCTCACCGCAGTATGATGAAAAGTTGGGAAGGGAGAGAAAATCTCGAGGGTTGCAGATATGGTGTCAGAATGGAGGAACTGGGGCAGATCTCGTGAAGGGCTCCCTCCTAAGAATCGTTGTAGCTAGCTCGTAGTAACATACGTAGAAAGAAAGAGAGAGCGAGAGAGAGAGAGGTGGATAGAAACCCTAATCCGCAGTTTCAAAGAAACCCTAATCCGCAGCGGAGAAACCCTAACCGGCCATTGGTTGCAATGGGTGATGAGAGAGGACCAAAGGAGTGGCGTGTGGGAAGGAGCGGAGTACTTTGCCGAAGGAATGGACTAATGGGAGGCTGACAGCTTCATAGCAGGCTTTGTTCCGCTGATGGGTGAGAGAGAGAGAGAGTGGAAGGGTGATGAAGTAAATTTATAAGTTCAGCCCATCCTGTTAATTTATAAGTTCAGCCCAACAGCCCCCTCTGAGCCTCCCAAACGGCCCTCCTGAGCCCTTGCGATCGTTCTCCCGCTTCCCTCAATTCGGATCAACATTAGATTCGGATCAACATTAGATCATTGATTAAAACAATTTCAATCTTAAATCAAGTAATAAATAAATAATTAATAATTTATAAAGATGCTATGATCGCAAAGATTAGTTTATATCTTCGTCTTAATTTTTTTTTTTTCGGTTCGTGCGTTGTTCGACCCTATATGGCCGAATAGGTTAGCTCTGTTCGGCCACACAGGGCCGAACAACTTAAATATGTTTGGCCCACTAGTGCCGAACAGAAGAAATCTTTCTTCTATTCGGAAGAAGGATTTCTTCTGTTCGGCCCTGTGTGGCCGAACAGAAGTCCGTTCGAAAGAAGGATTTCTTCTGTTCGGCCCTATGTGGCCGAACAGAAGATCAATGTTCGGCCACACAGGGCCAAACAGAAGATTTTTGTTCGGCCTTGAGTGGCCGAATAGAATGTTTATTCTTTCTTTTTTTGTTTGATTAATTATGAATAAGGTTTAAAATTATTATTTGATCGTGCAGGACGATGCTTCAACTGAATGCAGCGTGATTGGCTCCGATTGTGTGATGAATTACACAAATGAATTTACAACTTACGAGGTAAAATTTAATTGTATTTATTTTGTATTATTTAACTGAGCAATGTTTAAAATTGTCTACCAACATAAAACTATTTATTTTATAGATATTCAAAAGTAGATAAGAAATACATAATTAGTGTCGGGAAATCAGAAAGAGGAATGGATTTGTCATTATTATTAAAAAATCCGATTCGGGCAGCAATGTTAAGAAACCAAGAATTATTTTTTCTTACGATAGGAGCGGTACTTGCAAAAATAAACACATAAAGGAAAAGGGATCAAAGACCAAGGCCAATGGCACTAAGAAGTGTGGATGTCCTTTTGCCTTAAGAGGGAAGAAAATGGACACTGTAGATGATTGGATGTTAATGGTCATTTGCGGTGTGCACAATCATCCAGCTGCAAAGCATATCGAGGGGCACTCATATGTGGGACGATTATCTAAGGAGGAGACTATAATGCTAGTGGAGATGTCGAAGAGTTTGGTTCGGCCTAAGGACATTTTATCTACTTTGAAGCAAAGGGATGCCCTCAATGTTACGACAATGAAGACAATCTACAATGCACGGCAGAAGTGCAAGGCTGTAGAGATTACTGGGAGATCTTAGATGCAACATCTTCTTGGTAAATTATATGAGTGTAAGTACATTGAGTGGCATAGGAATTGTATCAAGTCTGATGCTGTGCGTGACTTGTTTTGGGCACACCCTGGCAGTATAGACTTGTTACGTGCATTTCCTCGTGTGTTGATAATGGATTGCACTTACAAGACGAATAGATATCGTCTTCCTCTCTTAGAGATTGTCGGGGTGACATCAACTGACCTGACATTTTCTATTGCTTTTGTGTATAAGACTCTGAGCGAGAAGATAACTATACATGGGCATTAGAGAGATTGCGCAGTGTCATGGACGATGATGCTCGGCCTGAGGTGATAGTCACAGATAGAGACTTGGCTCTATTGAATGCAATTCAGAGGATATTTCCTACGGCAACACATTTACTATGTAGATGGCATATTAGTAGGAATATTTTGGCCCAGTGCAAAAGGTTATTTGAAACAAAGGAGAAATGGGATAAGTTTATAATGACTTGGAATATACTTGTGTTGTCCACCACAGAAGATGAGTTTAATGATCACTGGACAAAACTCCAGAGAGAGTTTACTACCTACCCAGATGCTTTACGGTATGTGTCAGAAACTTGGCTGAGCAAGTACAAGGAAAGATTTGTTGCAGCATGGACGGACACATGTAGGCACTACGGGAATTTGACAACCAATAGGTATCATAAGGAATTGATAAATTTAAGAAATTTATAATTTAATTACGCAATTGTTATCTTCCTTTTATTAAATTTTATTTACTTTTCCAGGGCTGAAAGTGCACATGCAAGGCTAAAAAGACAGCTTGGATCAAGCCAAGGGAATTTCAAACCATCTTGGACAAAAATACATAGTTTAATTGAGTTACAGCATAGTGACATTAAAGCCTCATTTGAGAAGAGTTTGACGGTCGTGCAACACAACTTTAAACCTGCTGAATTCAAAGAACTGAATGGTTTCATTTCTATAAGTGCATTAAATCAGATCCTCGCTCAAGTGAACCGAGCCAATTCAGTTGGTATTGATGCTCCAGTTTGAGGGTGTGCTATTCGGCGCACACATGGTTTACCATGCGGCCACGAGATTGCATGATTCAGGATGGAAGGTCGGCCAATTCCCTTGGATTGCATAGATCCTCATTGGAGAACTTGATATGATGCCGGCTTCAAATGTGCAAAGTATTCAGCTGAGCTGTGAACCAAAGTTGGATATAATTGCTCAGAAATTCAAACAGTTAGATGGGTCTTCGTGATTGTAGATGTTAAAAAAATTGAGAGAGATTGCTAGCCCATAAAGTACTTCTCTTGAAGAACCTGCCAAAAGGATCACTTGTTCAGTTGGTCGCGGCCGTGCTTCATTGAAGGTTGATACATCTACCCACCGTGATCCTTCTGCCTTTGAGTTGATTCTTTCAGGACAAGATAGTTATTCTCCTGGTATGGGCACTCCACCAGTAACGCAAGTGCCAAAGAAGCAGCCAAGGAAGAAGGTACGAAGTATTTCTTTCACTAAGTAAGGGACCGTGCTGGTACGTACCGAACGCGCGTGCCGATATGTGCCGGATGCATGCCGACACATGCTGGCAACTTTCAGAACCTGTGCCGGTCGCATGCCGATTCGTGCCGGCACGTGCCGGCAACTTCTGGACCCCGTGTCGGTATGTGCCGGACCTATGCCGATATGTGCCAGACGCGTGCCGAAACATACCAGCAACTTCCAGAATCTGTGCCGATTGCATGCCAGACCCTGTGCCGGTATGTGTCGGACCCCATGCCGGTATGTGCCGGACACGTGCTGGCAACTTCCGGACCCCGTGCCAGACGCGTGCCGGTACGTGCCGGCACATGCCGGCACCTTCCGGACCCGTGCCATTTGTTATTACAAAGCGAATGTTTCTGTTGCCGTCTAATTCATTCGTTAATGGTTTGCATGTTTCTCGTCAGCGAACCCGGTCATATAATAAGCCAACAATCTATATTGATCAAATTTCAGATGGGTTGAGGCCATTCATCCAACATATCAAGGATGTTAAAGCTGACGACAACTGCGGATTTAGAGCAATAGCTGACTTGCTGGGATTTGGAGAGGAGGATTGGCTCCGTATAAGGAAGGATTTATTGAATAAGTTGCAATGTCATTCAGAGCACTATCGTGCTTTATTTGCTATCGAAGGGAGGTTTGAGGAGATTGAGCATGCACCTTTTGACCGGTGGATGACTATGCCGGATATGGGGCATGTTATAGCGTCCCGTTATAACGTTGTCATATACCACCTCTCCTTGCAACAATGTCTTACATTCCTACCTCTACTATCGGTGCCTCTTCCTCTTTTATCCCGCAAAGATATTGCAGTGGCGTTTGCAATCATTTTGTTGAGGTATTAATTGAACAACTCTTAATCATGCTTAAATGATTAATAATTCATTATGTTTACTAATTTATATATTTTGCAGATGTTTCTGTTACCGGGTCATCCTATTCCCCCAATAGCAAGCAATTGGCACAAACATCATTTACCCTGTGCTTCCGGATGGGCTTCTTCATATGAATCTAGGATTCACCAGTTCAGACGAACGATCTCGTTGGATGTCATTTTTAGCGAGACTATTGAGTTTTAGATGTCCTTTTGCTTGCAACAATCAATTTTGTATAATGTATGACATATTTATATTAATTCAAAAGATTTTCATTCAAATTGAGCCAAAAGGAAGTGAATTTTCATTCAAATTTCAATGTCTTTTACAAAAAGATGCACTATATGCTAAAAGATACAAAATACATGAGGTACATCAGGGATCCCCACCACGCCGTCGTCGACGCCTGTACTGCTGTGGCGATGCATGACTAGGGCCAGGAACATCAGGCTGCACCATAGAGATATGCTGACCCTGCAACACATGTGTCATCTGCGATATAACATCGTACATGTGCGTCCCTTGTGACGCAGCAGCCTTCTCCCGATCCATATCAAGTATGTCAGTGCAAAGGTCAAGCGCATCTGCAATACGCTGGCCTAGCACGTCAGCATCAGCATCATCGGGATGTGATCGGGAGTAAATACTGGATCGGCTCTCCGGAGGGTGAATAGCCAGATGCGTGATCCAAGAAAACCACTCCAAAAATCCCGGTACAGAATATGAGGGTCCGGTCACCGGATGGCTCCTGCTCGCTGTGCTCAGCAGGTGATCCTCCCACCTCTCCCATAATGCTCATGAAGACGTACCGGATGCGGTATGAAGCTATTGTCGATCCTCTGCTGGCTCGCTCAAGGGCTAGTGGCGCATGGGGGATCGTCTGTATCCTACCGAATTGTCGTAAAACCCTTTCAGGATGATAGGGTTCTACGACATCCTGCACTTCAGGCATCCACTAAAGAATGCAATATCAAGGAACGAACGATCATCCCAGATAAGACGATGGGGATCCCAAACTACCTACATTATATTAAATCGTAATAAGTTTGATAATGCATGACAAATTATATAAATACACAAGTGCATGGTCCTATGGTACATACCTCATATGCCCTTAGTGCGTCCAATAACTCACGTAGAATCACCAAATAGTCCATCGTAGAACGGGGTGGAGTGCCGGAAGTCCATCGGTGTACGCGAGGCCTAGCATCAGTATAGTCTAGGGCTGGGTGAGGAGTGAGAAAGGGAAAATGCTCATAAATCCATGCATGGAGAAGCGTCATATATCCACTGATCTACCTAACGGATGCCCTAGACGCAATCCCCAACTGCCGATATAAATGAGCCAAGGCACCCGCACCCCAGGCATATGTGCTCACTCTATCCAAATGCCGTAGCATAGCAAGATAAGCTATAGGCACCCTCGTCCCGCTCTTATCGACAAAAAGTGTACACCCTAACAAAAAAAGCAAATACGCTCGCGCTACACAGTCTATCCTACGGTGGCTATCTCTATCTGATACATTATGGAAATGACTCTTCAGCCACTCTAACCTCATAGATTGACCGCGGACAGATATAACCTCCCGACGTGCGTCATCCCGTGATACATCCAATAGCTGCACTACTAGGTCCTCAGCATCCTGATCACTCATCCTATCTGTAGACAAGGACACTGAGGCAACCATGACATGATACTAATCCCTAATATGGCGGTAACATCATCCAACGTGATTGTCATCTCGCCAAAGGAAAGATGGAAGGTGTTTGTCTCGGGCTGCCATCTCTCTATAAAGCCTGATATCTTATCGGCGAACCGATAAGAGCAATGCACTAGCTCTAGAAGACCCGACTACTGTACTATATCCCTGAATCTCCTATTCGATTGCCCTGATGCCCACCACTACCACTCACCTACTTTGGCAGTATGGCTCATGCACTTCAGTGGAGTCTGTTCCTGTGAAATATAAATGGATAACATGAATAACACGTAACAGCATCGAAATAATACATTAAATAAAATACGGTAGAACAACGAATAAATACATGTTGCCTCCAGATGGAGGCTGCAATATGTGTCCTAAAACTCCTAAGGACAGACTCATCCTCAGGACCACCTAGACAAGGACCATCTGCCTCATCATCATCAACATCCATAGCTAGGATGTCCTCGTCTGCTGTCTCATCTAGGGGCGATGGTGCAACAAGATCCTCATGAACCTCAATAACCTCAGGCACCTAGGTTCTACGTCTCCTGGCAGACACTGTGGATCTAACTCGTGAGGGGCCAGCATCCATATCTGAAACATTGCAATATTCATTAATAAAATAAAAATATCAAAATAATATATTTTTATTAAAAATATATTATAATATATACTTTATAATAATATACTTGATTATAATTAGAATATACTTTATAATATATTATAAATTCTAATATACTTTATAATATACTTGATTATTATAATTATTATTATAATATACTTTATTAAAATTATATTTTATAATTATGTCAAAATAATATATTTTATTAAAAATATTAATAATAAAAATATATGATTATGTTAATTATACTTTATAATATACTTGATTATAATTATAATTATATTAGTATAGTATATTATAATATAATACTATAATAATTATAATTACAATTATAATTATAATATACTATATTAATTATATTATATTATTATAATTGTTTTAATTATTTTAATTTTATAGAATGATTTGAATCCGTTCGACCAGTTGGGCCAAACAGATTTAGTTCCGTTCGGCCCAGCTGGCCGAACGGATTTCCCTCTGTTCGGCCAACCAGGGCCGAACAGAGCTGGAGGCTTGGCGAGGGAGGGATCTTGGGGGGACGAAGGGGTAGATCATGTGGCGGAGCCGTCGGACACATATGGACCCGGGAAGGGAGGGATCTTGGCGCAAAAAAAAAAAAAAAATCTTAGGAAAGATCGAGGAAAGGAGGGAGGGAGGGAGGGAGAGGAAGGGAGGAAAGGAGGGAGGAGGAAGACTTACCTTACCTACCGGAAAGAGCGATCCGCTGCCGGGGAAGCCGCCGCCGGGAAGCACCGTGAGGGAGAGAGGTGAGCGCGGCAAGGGTCGGACGTGGGGGGGGGGAAGGGGGGCCAAATAGCAATCTTAAGGGGGCTGCTGAGAGGAGGGTAGTTTAGGAATTTTATAAAAATAGGGAGGCTCCTCAGCAATATTGGAGGGCTACTGAGTAAAAAAAAAATTGGGGGGGGCTCCTCAGCAATATTTGCGGACCAAATAGACGCTCCCTGTTGAGACCGAAGTCCCTCCGTGTGTGAGAGAGAGAGAGAGAGGGGAAGCTTGCAGGATCTTCTGCGACAAAAAAGCCTGCTGGCTTTCCTCCCTATCCACTGAGGGATATTTCTTTCTTTCTCGCATTCCTTCTGAACTAGTCTTTGTCCGGAGCATTTGGATGAACTTAGATTCTTTTCGCCAACCTCACCCCACCAATTGGAAATAAGATAATATTTTCATGTACTTCGAGCTCATGTACCTTTTTATAATTAACTATCTGTTGAGGGGTAAAATCGTTATGCATCAATAATCGTGCATATGGCTAAGACTAACCCTGATTTCTACTCGCTGTGCGGCATCCACCAGAGATAGGTCAGCCTCGGTAAGTTGGGGCGCCTTAGCCCCTTACCGAACCAAGGGTTCCCAAGGCACGAGTCACGCCTCTCAGCCCCAGCCGAGCTATATCATCTCTCGGTCTCGGCCGAGCTATATCATCTCTCGATCCCAGCCGAGCTATATCATCTCTCGGCCCCTGCCGAGCTATTTCGCCTCTCGTCTTCAGTCGAGCCGTCTCGTCTCTCGGCTCCAGCCGAGCTTTCGTCCCTCGGCCCCAGCCAAGCTATCTCGTCTCTCGGCCCCTCTAGCCAAGCCATCTCATCGTCCGGCCTTTCTAGCCGGTCTCTCCTATCACTCGACCAAGCCCGAGCGATACCTATATCTCTGCGGAATTCAGCGTGGGAGACCTTGAAGTAGTAAAATTCCAAACAGGAATCATATCTTAGAGTGGCCCAGGGCCCTGGAGCCTATGCCCTTGCCAAATCTCAAGACATCAACAAGCTTTCCCAGCCATCGATCCTCTAACTAACCAGATACGAATCCTACCAAACTGGATTCGGATCTCAACGGCTTTCAGACCCACGATGCTCCCAAGCAACCAGGTGATCCTCTATAAATATCACAGCCTCAAATCCCCTCAGGTAAGGGCCATCTCTTACACACTCGATGCGCACTTGCTCACTCGCACCCTCTCTCCTTCTCTGCCTTTGCTTCTGCCACTAACGCTTACTCTGAGCTCTGGAGAGACTCTTCAGCGAGAGCCTTCTTCTCACTTTTGTTGATTGCCGATCTCCACTGACTTGAGCGTCGGAGGGTCTTCCGCAGAGGGCCACCCCCAATGCCTCTCACGTGAGGACTGTTTTGCAGGTCCACTCAGGAGGAAGCCCATCTCAAAGCCTGATCACGCCCGAGTCGGTGGATAGATTTCAGCAGCAACACTATCCTTAAATTATTTATTTGTTTATAAAGAAATTAAGATGTTGCCAATGTAGCTGGGCAATGTGTAGACTGATTGGATTACCCAGCATCCAAGTGCATGCGTAACTATCATGTTGCCTTGCCCTATTATCCTTATCCAAATTTTGTATTCCGATATATCGGGTTCGACTCACCCTAGAATGGTGTGATCACCCGCCTGTACCAAAAAAAAATATATATATCATGTAATATGCAGAATTTATTATGTAAATTTTTATCATAATTTATACCAAATAAATTTGTTATTGTAATTCATAATGAATATGATGATTATAATTCATGTTCAGTGTACTAAAAAAACATTCAAATTAATAGCGATCATGACCTCAATTAATTAAGCATTTGAGTTTGACAGGAAACACGCGCAAGGACATTATCATTTAACATTGATGCAGCTATATCTTTTCAACATGAACCCTAGATGGTTTAATTTACTGATTATTTCTTGTTACAGTGTAAAATTTTTGGGATTGCTCCTCTTTTAATAGTGGAATATGCAAAAAAATGTTGGTCTACTTCAGCACCCCTTGCTATCAAGCAATTCACAATTATAATTACAGAGCTTATTGTTCGCGTAAAATAATTTGCAAACGCATAGAAACAAGTAGTAAAATGTTTTTAGAAAAGAATATTGAACTCACATAGATTAATTATGTTATTGAATACTGAAATTTACTAAATTAATTACTATTTAAAAAATTAAATATAAATGGAACGTTCTACTGTAAAATTATTTAATCTAAAAATTAACAAAGCATAAAAATTCAAACATATAATAATATGATGAGAATAGATTTAGAGCAATTGATTTCACCTAACAAATACCACATAATTTATTCTTCTTAATTATTAAATTCTAATAATCCTATGTATCAGATTAAAAATTTCTTAATTATCTAATATCTTCACTTAAATGATATTAAAAATATCTCCAACTAATAACTCCATATCTCTATATGAATCTCTTAATTAACTAGAGACGTACTTTGAATTTTCTAAAAAAATATATTAATGCGGTAAAGTATCTTTACTTTCGCTCAACTAGTGGTGTTTAATTCTAAATCTAAAATAACAAATCCCCTCTCAGTCTCATTATAATTCAACTGATCAAACAATAAATTATAAGAATTAATCATAAGAATTAAATACTCAATCACGGAAATATTAAAAATAAAATAACTAATAAAATAAATTATACGTTCATTTATAGATTACATCAATGCTTTAGAAAAAAAATTAGTTCATAATAAAAGCAAAAAAAGAAAACTAAAAAAATATATGTTTTTTATTAGAAGTAATTGATGAAACGTAGCTCTCGCCTCTATTTTTTAAATCCTTCTCCGTTGAAAAACTTTAATAGTTGTCTTTCCTTGTCTCTCTCGAATGCAAAACGCTGCCTTTTTTTCTATAGTTAGAAAGTCTAAATGGATGGCTACTATTGATGCCAAGTCACCTTCCTCGAGCGCAGGGAAAACGGACGTCCTCCTCACCGGACTCCTACAAGAAAAGTCCCGGAGACCGAATGCTCCGATGGGGATCCTCCGACGCTCAAGTTAGTCACTCGGAAACAGACGAGAACTGTCTAGCCCCACGAAGCTAGATAATTGGGACTTAACTAGCAGGAAGGAGCTAGGAAAATCAGAGTTCATGGATCCATACTTACAGCATGAGCGTATGCTTTTTTATACCCGTTCGAAGATACACCCTTCCATTCCCGAAGATTGCTGATTTCGAGGTGCCCCATTCAATAACGGATAAAAGATGAGGCTGAAAGTGACAGATCGTACTATCATCGTGCATGCCGGAGGTGTCCTGCGTCACCTGCCAGTGCGGCCTCACAGGTGTCTCGCACCGATGGTTGTACGTGGTGCGCGCCACCACCGGATGTGACCGCGCACAGTTGCGGGCAGGTAGTGAACCGTACGCTGTAACGGGGTATGGCCATACACAGTGACAGACATGTGATGGACCATACGTTGTTATGAGGTATGGCCGCACCCTGCTATGGATGTGCGGCGGATTACGTGAGTGTGCCAGGTGGCCCGGAGTGGGCCAGATCATGCATCGGGCACTATTTACGTAGCCCGAGACTGAGGGGGTCTTAGGGATTGAGACACTATTCATGAGGCCGAAAACCATGGCTTGAGGTCGAGGGCGAAACTCAAGGCCAAGTACTGTTCATGCAGCCCGAGATCGAGGGGGTCTCGGGGGTTGAGATACTGTTCATGAGGCCCAGGAGCTGTGGCTTGAGGCCGAGAGCGGAACTCAAGGCCAAGCATTGTTAATGCAGCTCGAGACCGAGGGGGTCTCGGGGGTTGAGATACTGTTCATGAGGCCTAGGAGCTGTGGCTTGAGGCCGAGAGCGGAACTCAAGGCCAAGCACTGTTCATGCAGCCCAAGACCGAGGGGGTCTCGGGGGTTGAGATACTGTTCACGAGGCCCGGGAGCTGTGGCTTGAGGCCGAGGGCGGAACTCGAGGCCACGCACTGTTCATGCAGCCCGAGACCGAGGGGGGTCTCGGGGGTTGAGATATTGTTCATGAGGCCCGGGAGCTGTGGCTTGAGGCCGAGAGCGGAATTCAAGGCCAAGCACTGTTCATGCAGCCCGAGACCAAGGGGGTCTTGGGGGTTGAGACACTGTTTACGAGGCCCGGGAGCTATGGCTTGAGGCCGAGGGAGGAACTCAAGGCCAAGCACTGTTCATGCTGCCCGAGACCGAGGGGGTCTCGGGGGTTGAGATACTGTTCACGAGGCCCGAGAGCTATGGCTTGAGGCCGAGGGCGAAACTCGAGTCCACACACTGTTCATGCAGCCCGAGACGGAGGGGGTCTTGGGGGTTGAGATACTGTTCATGAGGCCCGGGAGTTGTGGCTTGAGGCCGATACCAAGAGGGGGGCTCAGGAGGCCGAGAGGGCCTTTGTCAATCGCCGTTATCGTTTATTCTGACGGCGTTGGATCAGCCATATCAGATGCCCCCTCATCCCTGAGGCGAAGCGGGCCCACCCCAGCGAGGCGAAAGGGGTATCACCTCCCGAGTGGCTGATCCCCGCCCTTTGCGAACCGCCCCCAGACACGTGTCTTTGGGCGCTGCAATGACTTTATGCGGGTGTCAAGGGGGGATGCGAAAGGGCGGCCACTATCATCCATCCGATCCATGATGATCGTTCTCGAGGCAAGGTTGATCCTCCGAAGTCTGTGCGGAAAGTGGCGCTATCATTGCACATCATAACGATGATGTCATCGGCGTCTCATCGTTGGCCGGAGGCAGATCGTACCACATGCCAAGCGATCATCGAGGCAGCCCTGCCTATGGTGAGAGTCCACGTGGCTGATGAGACAAGGCGGGATAATTCGAAATCTAATAAAACTCGGGTGGGGGTTGAATCTGGCCATATTGCTCCTGCTTCCATTCTTCTTCCCCTAGCTCCCTGACCTTCCGCCTCCTGGCCCTCCCTATAATATGAGATTCCGCGTATGCCATTTTCTTCCCTAGGTCAGATCTTCGTCTCTTCTAGACCTTTCTATTTCTTCTTCCAACAATGAGCTCCCAGTCCTGGACTTCGAAGGACGATTCAGAGGATCGTTCTCCTCCTAGGAGGCTTCATGCTTCTCCTTCCTCTCCCCCTTCTCCTTCACCTCCTCTTGAGTGGTCCTCTGATTCGGAGGATCGCGTCCCCCTAGCCCAGTGGCAGGTCACCAGGAAGGCTCCCGCAGGGAGGCATCCGGCAGCGGCTGGCGTGGCCCCATCGAGGAGACGCCAGGCGGAGGCCGGCACCTCCTCATGGGTGGAGGCGGAATCCCCGGAAGGGGTCGCCTCCACGGTGACAGGCCAGGATTTGGCGAATATCTGGGCCCGTTACTATATCCCTCGGGATGTCGAGCTCCATTTCCCGATTCCCGATGATAGAGTGATCTCCTCTCGACCGGGCCGAGTGGCCATTTACGAGATTTTCCTGAGGGTGGGCCTCCGCATACCCCTTCCTCTTTTTTCGTGAACCTCCTTGACTACTACTCCCTGACCCCTTCTTAGTTGGTCCCGAACTCCCTCCGAGTTGTTAGTGCCTTCGTCGTCCTCTGCCATCATCTCCACATTACCCCTCGAGTCTTTCTTTTTCACTCTTTTTACATCCTCCGGGCTCAGAAGGGTTGGTGGCTGTTTCAGCCCCGACCCGGCTGAGTCCTTAAGCTTCTTCTTCCTTCCTCCATTAAGGGGTTGAAATCCCGGTTCTTTTTTGCCAATCTTGACCAAGTTAGGCTCCGGTGGGGGGACCTCGGCCTCCGAGGTAATACGAATTCCACTGTCCACCCCAGTGACAAGGAAGCGTTGGGGCAGCTATTGGCTACCGACATCCCTCGGTACAACCTGCTTCTAATAGAGAAAAACCTCCAGTCAGTGGGTCTCATTTCCCACCGTGGTAAGTCTCCCTCATACTTAGTCAAAGTCTTCCTGTTTTGTTGTTTTTTTTTTTACTGAACCCGTCCGATGTTACACAGCTATGAAAGTCCCGACCCGCAGGCTCATGAAGGCCGCGGCTAAGAGGAGGGCCTGGGAGGGGCCGAGTGAGGGGCAGCAAGCACCGGCCCTGAAACGCCTGACAGTACGGGTGCCCGAGCCACCTGCACCGCAAGAGCCTCCGGCTATCCCGGAGATCGATCTGACGACCGACACCCCGCCTGAAAGGGCAGTGGCCAAGGAGGTAGCAACAGAAGAGCCAGCCGCGGAGGAGCCGGCGATGGTGGAGGAGCTGGCGATGGTGGAGGAGCCGGCCATGGAGGAGCCTCCCACCTCCCGGGACCAGTTCCTGTGGAGGTAACAAGGAACTGGGGAGAGGGACCGTCGGGGGCTGCAAGTCCGTCTCCGGAGCAGACACCGGCAAGCAGCCCCCCGTGGGCCGAATCCAAAACTGTAGAGGCTGCGGGAGGGAATGGAGTCAGGCAAAGGCTGCACCGAGACTCCATTCTAGATGATGGATGCTGGGCAGAGCAGCTCATCTCATCAATCTTCGTGCCCAAGGTTCAGGAAGAGCTTAGCCATTAAAGGCAGCCACATTCTTTCGAGAGTCCTACACGGCCCTGGTCAAAGTAAGTAGACTCGCAGCTTCTCGCTTTTAGATTTCCCCTTTATTCTTCCTCTCTCTTTTGGCATGAGGTCCACCTACAGATTGCGAACTCCTTGGCTGCTACGAGGGAGGTTATCCATGGGGGAAAGACCCTCATGCGGGAGGCCCAGAAAGAGGCGGAGGAGGCTCGCGCTCGAGCAGAAGCGGCTGAGAGGGCCTTGGAATCGGCCAGGACCGCCCAGGCCAATGAGATAAGAGCGGTTGAGAGCTGGGCAGAAGTTGAGGCCAACCGTTTGCGGGCAGCTCTTAGCCAGCTGATGGAGACCGAAAGCACTGTCGCGGCCAGAGACCTTCATATTTCAGAGTTGGTTGCGACCATCCAAATGGCCGAGAATCAGGCGGGCAAGGCCGAAGAGAAGGCAAAGAAAGCCGAGGAGAGGGCAAAGGAGGCCGAAGAGAGGGCAAAGAAAGCTGAGGGGAGAGATCATGCCCTGGAGGCCGAGAGGATAGCGGTGGCATCTCTAGCCGTAGAGAGAGAGGCTCAAGCTGCTGAAGTGGAGGCAGTTGTGGAGGCCAGGGCTGTCAGGGTTATTGAAGAGTTTCGAGCGTCCGAGCGCTTCATGGATGAGCTGGCTGAAGCTTCAGTGGAAGCGTATCTTCAAGGGTTCCAGCGTGGAAAGGAAAAGGTCGCCCGAGACCTGGACTTTCCACAGGCCCTTGAAGTCGAGCCGGAACGTCTCTCCGAGGTTGGCTCATCTGACGATGAGCATGCGCCAGCTGAGCCGTGAGCTTCACGTTGTACTTTTTATTTTTGCAAGTCCGACTTGGTCGGCATTTTGTAAGCACTTTTGAGTTAATGAAATATACTCTTTTCTTCAACAAAATTTTTCTTCATCCAATTGTGACCTTTCTGTAAGTCCTTTGGTTATCGACGTGGGACCCCTAGGGACTTCATCGATGCTGAGAAGTAACCTTTAATTCATTCTCGAACAACTTCGACTTAGTCTCATAGGAATCCTAGAGTCGGAGAATATGGACTCCCGGCGACCGATGGAGCACCGACTCGGAAGGCTAGGATAGACTCGAACTTCCAGGGGCTGCTTGCGCGCAGCTTTGCCAATGATGCGTTGGGCTTCGTGCTTGGCTGGTCCAGGGCTTTTTGCACCGACCGGGGGTTAGGCTTTAGTTGTTGAGAGCCGATGGTATATCGCTCTACCAGTGGTACACTGGGCTTCATGCCTGGCTGACCCAGGGCTTTTTGTGCCGACCAGGGTCGGGCTTTAGTTGTTGAGAGCCAATGGTACATCGCTCTGCCAGTGGTACACTGGGCTTCGTGCCTGGCTGACCCAGGGCTTTTTGCGCCAACCGGGGGTCAGGCTTTAGTTGTTGAGAGCCGATGGTATATCGCTCTGCCAGTGGCACACTGAGCTTTGTGCCTGGCTAACCCAGGGCTTTTTGTGCCGACCGGGGGTCGAGATTTAGTTGTTGAGAGCCGATGGTACATCGCTCTGCCAGTGGTACACTGGGCTTCGTGCCTGGCTGACCTAGGGCTTTTTGTGCCGACCGGGGTTGGGCTTTAGTTGTTGAGAGCCGATGGTACATCGCTCTGCCAGTGGTACACTGGGCTTCATGCCTGGCTAACCCAGGGCTTTTTGTGCCGACCAGGGTTGGGCTTTAGTTGTTGAGAGCCGATGGTACATCACTCTGCCAGTGGTACACTGGGCTTTGTGCCTGGCTGACCCAGGGCTTTTTGTGCCGACCGAGGGTCAAGCTTTAGTTGTTGAGAGCCGATGGTACATCGCTCTGCCAGTGGTACACTGGGCTTCGTGCCTGGCTGACCCATGACTTTTTGTGCTGACCGGGGTCGAGCTTTAGTTGTTGAGAGCCGATGGTACATCGCTCTGCCAGTGGTACACTGTGCTTCGTGCCTGACTGATCCAAAGCTTTTTGTGCCGACCGGGGTCGGGCTTTAGTTTGTTGGCCCAGATGGCAACCCAAGAGGGGGGGGTGAATTGGGTTCTTAAAAAAATTTAAGACTTTTAAGCAATTTTAAATGAGATGTGCAAGTGGAAGAATCAACTAATATGCAAAGCACAAACACAAGTATATGAGAGATAGAGAAGAGACAATTAAGCACGGCAAACACAAGATATTTTTATAGTGGTTCGGTGCAACCAACACCTACGTCCACTCCCAAGACTCACTTGGGTCCACACTATAATCTCTCTAGATTACAGCCGAGTTGTTTTACAAGTTCACAACTCAAACTTGTTATTTTTCCGGGATCACAACGAACCCAGCCGATTTTACACGGGCTCACCGGCACCAAACCCAAACACAAGCTATACCTAGCTTGTACCGAGGTTAAACAACCTCCTCTAGTTTAATCCCTCAGATTAAACTAGACACAAATAATTAAAATGAGTTTAATTACAAGCAGCTCCTTTTTGAGCAGATATTTCAAAATAAAAATTGAGTTTAGAAAAGCCTGAATATTTAGAGCTTGAGAGCTGGCTTGGCTTCTTTGGCTTCCTTCCTTCAACTCCTCTTGATGTTGAATCAGGCCTCAGCACGGATTCTTCACAGATTTGAGCTTTGGAGTTGGGTTGAAGCTTTTTCTCCCTTTTTCTTGAATGTGGAAGATCTTTGATTTGCTCTTGAAAGCGTTGGGATCTCCTCTTGAATCTTTTGTAGAATGTAGCTCTGGAGTGCACGAATCTCACTCTTGGATTTCACTCCTTTTGAATCTCTCTTCGTTGAGCTAGAAGATTTTTCCAAATTTGCTCTGTTTTTCCCTCTTTTCAAATGATTTTCTTTTCTCTGTTTGATTTTTCTTCTCTGTTTGATTTGAAAAGAACTCCTCTATTTATAGAATCTGCAAAAATATATCCGTTAGAGTCAAGGAAAAATAGCCGTTATTTAAAAATCTAACCGTTGGAGCTGATGTGTCATCCGTAAAAATCGCGCCCAGATTTCGCGGAGTCGACTCGAGCTTTGTGGGAGTCGGCTCGAGGTCGATTACCAAAAATAGAAACATTTTTAAGGCATGAGGGGTCGACTCGCAAAACACAAGTGTCGGCTCCTGAAAGTCGGGAGTCGACTCGAAGAAAACGGGGAGTCGACTCGAGAAGTGCTCAAAAAACATGGGTTCTGTTGTTTGAGCGGAGTCGGCTCGCACAGACAGGAGTCGGCTCGCAAGAATTCAGGGGTCGACTCTTGAAAATCAAGGCAATTTGGGGAGTCGACTCGAGAAACTCAGGCAATATGGGGAGTCGACTCGGAAACCCTTGAGTCGGCTCGGGACCGATACAAAAATCAGAAAAATGTTCTGATTTACTTTAAAACTTGTCCCAATTAAATTTAAAATATAAATTTGACTTGAACTCATTAAATATGATGTTTGTCATGGATTCAAGACAAGTTCCAAGATTTTATTGATTGAAATACAAAGTGTAAAATTCCTTTTAGAATTCTTTTAAGCTTAGAACTTGAAATTCCTTCTTCTAATAGATTCAAGACTCTTTTAATATGACCATTGAAGGTTCATTCATTTCAATTTGAATAAGCTCAAGATTTGTGATAAATAAACACAATGTTTTCTTTAATGTACTCATGGCTTTTGGAAATCATCAAAATCAATAAAGTTGGGGCAATTATGTTTCAATAATTTCTCAACAATCTCCCCCTTTTTGATGATGACAAAAACATTGAGTATATGCATTAAAAAATTGAAAAAATTTGTGATTCCAAAATCAGCTTTTGTGTTCATGGAAAGGCTCCCCCTCAATGAGGTAGCTCCCCCTATGAACCTTAATCTTATAAATTTTTCAAAATCAAAAACTTAAGCAATTCCTTTGTGAAATTCAATTTGTCTCTTCCCTTTATGTGAAACATATGTTATCTTTTTCTTGTTTAATTCTCTCTCCCTTATTTAATTCTAGTTCTCTCCCCCTTATATGATGATGCATATACGATTAAATCATATAAATCTCTCCCCTTTTTTGTAATCAACAAAAAGGTTGAGATGCATCAGAGCATCAAATTGATTAAACTCATTCGAATTCATTCAGCATCTTAGTTATCAATTGAGTATTGAGATATTCAAAATTATATCAATTTAAACATAAGCATTCAAAGATATTCAAGGGTACTCACAATTGAGATAGACAAAAAGTGAAGCATCAAATATTCTCATTACTTCAAATGAAAGTACATTGAAATGAAAACTTGTACATTGCATTAAAAGTAAATTACATCAAAAGAGATTACATCCAAAAAGATTACATGAAAGCTTAAAAATTTCTTCTAGTGATCCTATTCAAATGGTCTACAATTTGCTTCATCCCTTCGCATTGAATCCCAACATAGTCTTTTAGTTTATTATCAACAAAGGTGCAAGCAGATTGGATTTTATCTTTAAGCTCGGCGTTGCTTTGGGAGTAAGTCTCCGAGTCACCACAGATGTCCTTGAGTTCTTCAAAGATATTCTTTAAATTTTCACTTAAGGAACCTGTAGCTGAACTGAGAGTGGACTCTATCAAGGCAACCCGATCACTAAGAGAATATAGTGCTTCTTTTAAGTTCATATACTTATCATTAAATTCATCTTTCAATCTCTTCTCTTGATCACTCAACTCAGACTTGAATAAAGATCGAAGTTGATCCAACTGAGTTTCAGAAAAACTAGCAGATGAAATAGTGGAAGACTGTGCAGGATCAATAGTAGGAGCAGGGATAGGATCTGGAACAGATGAATGCTGAGGAGGCTCCGGAGAGGAATGTCTCAAGGAATCTCTAGGTGCCTCTGCATCTAAGTCTCTATCTTCAGTATCAGTCTTTCTCTCCCAACTTCCATTTTTCTTAATAAATCCCATGCGATGAATAGTAGCCAAAGTATAATAATCAGTATGCCTTAACTCTTTCTTTGGCTCACCATCACTGAACACGATCCCTTGGCTATGAAATAATTTGGTCAATACCATGCCATAGGGTAAGCTTGATTTCTTCTTCCCGCTACAGTCTGCAATATACCAAATCATCATCCTAGGCAGATTGAATGGTTTTCCAGATACAATTGCATCCATGATAAAGATATCCCGTTCTGAAACATAATCAAACCGGCCTGTCTTGGGAAATAAGATTCTGCTGCAAATATTGTGCAAAAGCCTTAACTCCAATGGCAGTTGACTTGCAAGAACTTCCTCAAATCCCTCAAAGTTCCGGTTCAAAAGACGATTGAGAGCAGGAGACCTATCTTCAGGTGCAAATGTAGAAGGTCCAGATAGTGGTAATTTCAAAAGTCTAGAAAGGATGGAAGATGTAATGTTCAAACCGATTCCTCTAACCTTGCTCACAAGGCCATCGTCTCCTCTAGACAAGTTCTTGTAAAATTCCTTTACCAAAGCAGGATACGTTGGGCAGTCCAAAGAACAAATATACTCAAGACCCATCTCTATAAGCTGCCTACCAATAATAAAACCTTCATTTTCAAACAGCTCGAAATCCACTTTCCTTCCCGTGGTCACTATCTTACTGGCTAGGAGATCTACCTGGGGGATAGGAGCTGGTGTTGGAGCTGGAGGAACATTAGCCGAAGGAGTAGAGGAAGAATCCGAAGACGGCTCGCGGACGGGTCGTCGGACGGTCCTTTTCCTCTTCACACCGGCCCCACTTGAGCTTGCTCCTCGAGTTTTAGGTGCCATTGATCTTGAAGGATTGTTTAATCGGAGGTTAATTGAAGATTGGAGGGTTTTGGGAAAGTTTTGGAGAGGATTTGGAAGATTTTGGAAGAATGGAATGTCCGTCGGGTCGACTCGTGCCCTAAATAAATTAACTGGGACCACGTCGAGTCGACTCGCGCAAAGTGTGGAGTCGGCTCGCGACAAGTCACAGAGCACGGACACGATCTCGAGTCGACTCGCTCAGAGGAGGGGTCGACTCCTGAGTTTCAGCAGAAACTCGAGTCGACTCCGAAACTCTCGAGTCGGCTCCCGGACAAAATCAGAGAAAAAATTAGATTGAGTTTCAGGGAATCCGAAATAAGTCCAAAAATTGATCTTTGACTATGATTAAAAATCATGAACTTTGAGAGATCAATTTGATATGAGTTCTAGATAAAATTTCCTTAAGATTTTAAGAATTTGAAGGAATTCTAGATATATTTCCTTAAGATTTTAAGAATTTACTCAAAAGGATTACAAATTCCTAATTCTCCTCTTAGATATTCAAACCTTTCTTCACTTAGGGGTTTTGTAAAAATGTCAGCTAATTGTTCTTCAGTGTTTACATAATCTAAACAAATTTCATCATTAGCTACATGTTCCCTTATAAAGTGATATCTAATTTCTATGTGTTTTGTTCTTGAGTGTTGAATTGGATTTTTCGTTAAATTGATTGCGCTAGTATTATCACATTTTATGGGTGTCTTATTAAGTTTGATGCCATAGTCTTCAAGTTGTCGCTTAATCCATAGGATTTGCGCACAGCAACTTCCAGCTGCTACATATTCAGCTTCAGTAGTTGATAATGCAACTGAATTTTGCTTTTTGCTAAACCATGTGATTAAGTTACTTCCTAAGAAATGGCATGCACCACTTGTGCTTTTTCTATCAATTTTACATCCAGCATAATCAGAATCTGAATATGCAATTAGGTTTAATGTGGAGTCTCTAGAATACCATAAACCTACATCTTTTGTGCCATTTAGATATCTTAAGATTCTTTTAACAGCTATTAAATGTGATTCTTTAGGTTCAGCTTGAAATCTAGCACACAAACATACTGCAAACATTATATCTGGTCTACTTGCTGTTAAATAGAGAAGGGATCCGATAATACCTCGATAATACTTCTGATCAACCTTCTTACCTTCTTCGTCTTTGTCTAGCTTGCATGAAGGACTCATTGGTGTTCCAAGGGGTTTCATTGTTTCCATACCAAACTTTTTGAGTAGTTCTCTTGTGTACTTGGTTTGGTTGATAAAAATTCCCTCCTTACATTGTTTAATCTGGAGTCCAAGGAAGAAGTTGAGTTCTCCCATCATGCTCATCTCGAATTCTCCCTGCATCAACTTTGCAAATTCTTGACAGAGAGATTCGTTAGTAGCACCAAAAATAATGTCATCTACGTATATTTGTACTACCAGTAAATCTTTACTTTTTCTTTTCAAAAACAAAGTTTTATCAACATTTCCTCTAGTAAAATCATTTTCTATTAAGAACTTACTTAACCTATCATACCAAGCTCTAGGTGCTTGTTTCAAACCATATAGTGCTTTGTGCAATTTAAAAACGTGATTTGAAAACTCGTGATCTTCAAAACCTGGTGGTTGTTCTACATAAACTTCTTCATTTATTAAACCGTTTAGAAATGCGCTTTTTACATCCATTTGAAATAAATTAAAGTTCATATGACATGCAAATGCAAGTAATAGTCTAATGGCTTCTAGTCTAGCTACAGGTGCAAAGGTTTCATCAAAATCAATACCTTCTTCTTGACTATATCCTTTAGCAACCAATCTAGCTTTGTTTCTAATTACTATGCCATTTTCATCCAACTTATTTCTAAAAACCCATTTAGTTCCTATAATTGAATGGTTTTTAGGTCTTTCCACTAGAGTCCAAACATTATTCCTAGTGAATTGATTAAGTTCTTCTTGCATAGCTAACATCCAATTATTATCTTTTTCGGCTTCTTCTATAGTTTTAGGTTCTATTTGTGATACAAAAGCAAGATGATTACTAATGTTTCTCATGTATGATCTAGTCCTTATTCCTTGAGATGGATCGCCTATAATCAATTCCTTGGGATGACTATGAGCATATTTCCAGTCTCTTGGAAGATCTAAATCATCATGATTATCATTAACATCATCATCCTTATGTGAATCATCATCTTTAGCCTCTTGTTCATGATCAGAAGATACTTCAATATTAAGTTTTTCTAGATCTTTCTCAATTATGTTTGTATCTTCCTCATCATTAATCTTTTCAGATCCAGTTGCTAAAGACTCATCAAAAACTACATGAATGGATTCTTCAACTACTAATGTTTTCTTGTTAAAGATTCTATATGCCTTACTAGTTGTTGAATAACCTAGAAAAATTCCTTCATCTGATTTAGCATCAAATTTTCCTAAGTTGTTTTTACCATTATTATGAATGAAGCATTTACATCCAAATGCATGAAAGTATTTTATATTAGGTTTTCTTTCATTCCATAATTCATAAGGTGTTTTCTTTAATATTGGTCTTATTAAAGCTCTGTTTAAGATGTAACATGCTGTGTTAATTGCTTCCGCCCAAAAATACTTTGGTAAGTTGCTTTCACAAAGCATGGTACGGGCCATGTCTTCTAAAGTCCTATTCTTTCTTTCAACTACACCGTTTTGTTGTGGAGTCCTAGGGGCTGAGAAATTATGATTAATTCCATTTTCAGTGCAGAAATTTTCAAATAGGTGATTTTCAAATTCTGTTCCATGATCACTTCTTAGAGATACTATAGTAGTGTTTTTCTCATTTGTGACTTTCTTGAAAAATTTCAGGAACATCGAGAAAGTCTCATCTTTGTGAGCTAAAAATATTACCCAAGTATATCTAGAGTAATCATCTACAATCACTAGACCATATTTCTTTCCTCCTAGACTTGTGGTTCTAGTCGGTCCGAAAAGATCCATGTGAAGTAGCTCTAGTCCCCTAGAAGTTGAAACAACGTTTTTAGATTTAAATGAACTTCTAGTTTGTTTTCCAAATTGACATGCATCACAGATTTTATTATTTTCAAAATCTAACTTAGGTAAACCTTTGACTAAATCCATTTTAATTAGTTTTGAAATAAGGTGTGTGCTTGCATGACCTAATCTACGATGCCACAACCAACTAATATCATTAATGTTAGCATTATCAGTGATTAGGCAATGACTACTCTTAGAAGTTTTGTCTGTGTCAACTAAGTATATATTGCCAAATCTATAACCAGTAAAAACAATGCTATCATCAATAGAATTAGTTACAGTGCATAAAGAAGATTTAAAAGAAACATTAAAGTTTTTATCACATAATTGACTTATGCTAATTAGATTATGCTTCAAACCATTAACATAAAGTACATTATCAATTACTATAGATGGAGTTATGCGAACTTTACCAAGGCCCAAAATTTGACCTTTACCGTTATCGCCAAATGTCACAACTCCACCAACATTTTCTTCTAGGGTGATGAATTCCTCTTTGTCACCCGTCATATGTCTTGAGCAGCCGCTATCAAGATACCACTTCTTGTTTGATCTTTTGGCCACAAGACATTCCTGCAGTATCATCAAACTTTATGCTTAGGTACCCAAGCTTTCTTGGGTCCTTCATGGTTAGCAGCAATAAAAATTGTTCCTTTCGGAACCCATATTTTCTTAGTTTTAATATTTTTTAATTTCTTGTTGTTCATTAAGGTTTTACATTCGAAGGATTTGTGTCCTTTTT
>UESW01004374.1:131988-173806 GCA_900491605.1 Calamus simplicifolius
CATTAGTATAAACTTTTCCTAAACTTTTCAAACCATTCACAATATCAGTGAATCTAGTGAACATGCATGTGATGGTTTCAGTTTGTTCCATTGTAAACAATTCATATTTATGAACCAAAATATTTATCTTTGATTCTTTTACTTGGTTTGTTCCTTCATGTGTAATTTCCAACCTATCCCATATTTCTTTAGCGGAATTACAAGTAGAGATGCGGTTGAATTCATTTGAATCTAAGGAACAATATAAGATATTAATGGCTTTGGCATTAAGTTGAGCCATTCTCCTATCATTATCATTCCAATCCCTTTCGGGCTTTGGAACAATAGTGCCATCAATAAGGTGTGTGGGTGTACTAGGTCCATTTAATATAACACCCCAAAGCTCATAATCAGAAGCTTGAATGAATATCCTCATTCTAGCTTTCCAATAAGAATAGTTTGAGCCATTAAAAAGTGGAGGTCTATTCGTAGAATGACCTTCAGCAAAACTAGAACCACTTTGTGTTGCCATAATGACCTTTAGCTCTTGATCGTGAGATCAAACTCTAAATGAGCACTATGCTCTGATACCAATTGTTGGCCCAGATGGCAACCCAAGAGGGGGGGGGTGAATTGGGTTCTTAAAAATTTAAGACTTTTAACAATTTTAAATGAGATGTGCAAGTGAAGAATCAACTAATATGCAAAGCACAAACACAAGTATATGAGAGATAGAGAAGAGACAATTAAGCACGGCAAACACAAGATATTTTTATAGTGGTTCGGTGCAACCAACACCTACGTCCACTCCCAAGATCACTTGGGTCCACACTATAATCTCTCTAGATTACAGCCGAGTTGTTTTACAAGTTCACAACTCAAACTTGTTGTTTTTTTCCGGGATCACAACGAACCCAGCCGATTTTACACGGGCTCACCGGCACCAAACCCAAACACAAGCTATACCTAGCTTGTACCGAGGTTAAACAACCTCCTCTAGTTTAATCCCTCAGATTAAACTAGACACAAATAATTAAAATGAGTTTAATTACAAGCAGCTCCTTTTTGAGCAGATATTTCAAAATAAAAATTGAGTTTAGAAAAGCCTGAATATTTAGAGCTTGAGAGCTGGCTTGGCTTCTTTGGCTTCCTTCCTTCAACTCCTCTTGATGTTGAATCAGGCCTCAGCACGGATTCTTCACAGATTTGAGCTTTGGAGTTGGGTTGAAGCTTTTTCTCCCTTTTTCTTGAATGTGGAAGATCTTTGATTTGCTCTTGAAAGCGTTGGGATCTCCTCTTGAATCTTTTGTAGAATGTAGCTCTGGAGTGCACGAATCTCACTCTTGGATTTCACTCCTTTTGAATCTCTCTTCTTGAGCTAGAAGATTTTTCCAAATTTGCTCTGTTTTTCCCTCTTTTCAAATGATTTTCTTTTCTCTGTTTGATTTTTTTCTCTGTTTGATTTGAAAAGAACTCCTCTATTTATAGAATCTGCAAAAATATATCCGTTAGAGTCAAGGAAAAATAGCCGTTATTTAAAAATCTAACCGTTGGAGCTGATGTGTCATCCGTAAAAATCGCGCCCAGATTTCGCGGAGTCGACTCGAGCTTTGTGGGAGTCGGCTCGAGGTCGATTACCAAAAATAGAAACATTTTTAAGGCATGAGGGGTCGACTCGCGAAAACACAAGTGTCGGCTCCTGAAAGTCGGGAGTCGACTCGAAGAAAACGGGGAGTCGACTCGAGAAGTGCTCAAAAAATATGGGTTCTGTTGTTTGAGCGGAGTCGGCTCGCACAGACAGGAGTCGGCTCGCAAGAATTCAGGGGTCGACTCTTGAAAATCAAGGCAATTTGGGGAGTCGACTCGAGAAACTCAGGCAATATGGGGAGTCGACTCGGAAACCCTTGAGTCGGCTCGGGACCGATACAAAAATCAGAAAAATGTTCTGATTTACTTTAAAATTTGTCCCAATTAAATTTAAAATATAAATTTGACTTGAACTCATTAAATATGATGTTTGTCATGGATTCAAGACAAGTTCCAAGATTTTATTGATTGAAATACAAAGTGTAAAATTCCTTTTAGAATTCTTTTAAGCTTAGAACTTGAAATTCCTTCTTCTAATAGATTCAAGACTCTTTTAATATGACCATTGAAGGTTCATTCATTTTAATTTGAATAAGCTCAAGATTTGTGATAAATAAACACAATGTTTTCTTTAATGTACTCATGGCTTTTGGAAATCATCAAAATCAATAAAGTTGGGGCAATTATGTTTCAATAATTTCTCAACATAGTTGTTGAGAGCCGATGGTACATCGCTCTGCCAGTGGTACACTGGGCTTCTTGCCTGGCTAACCCAGGGCTTTTTGCGCCGACCGGGGTCGGGCTTTAGTTATTGAGAGTCGATGGTACATCGCTCTGCCAGTGGTACACTGGGATTCGTGCCTGGCTGACCCAAGGCTTTTTGTGCCGACCGGGGTCGGGCTTTAGTTATTGAGAGCCGATGGTACTTCGCTCTGCCAGTGGTACACTAGGCTTCGTGCCTGGCTGACCCAGGGCTTTTTGCACCGACCGGGGTCGGCCTTTAGTTGTTGAGAGCCAATGGTACATCGCTCTACCAGTGGTACACTGGGCTTCATGCCTGGCTGACCCAGGGCTTTTTGTGCCGACCAGGGTTGGGCTTTAGTTGTTGAGAGCTGATGGTACATCGCTCTGCCAGTGGTACACTAGGCTTCGTGCCTGGCTGACCCAGGGCTTTTTGCGCCGATCAGGGGTTGGGCTTTAGTTGTTGAGAGCCAATGGTACATCGCTCTGCCAGTGGCACACTGGGCTTCGTGCCTGGCTAACCTAGAGCTTTTTGCACCGACCGGGGTCGGGCTTTAGTTGTTGAGAGCCGATGGTACATCGCTCTGGCAGTGGTACACTGGGCTTCGTGCTTGGCTGACCCAGGGCTTTTTGTGCCGACCGGGGGTTGGGCTTTAGTTGTTGAGAGCCGATGGTACATCGGTCTGCCAGTGGCACACTGGGCTTCGTGCCTAGCTGACCCAGGGCTTTTTGTGCTGACCGGGGTCGGGCTTTAGTTGTTGAGAGCCGATGGTACATCGCACTGCCAGTGGCACACTGGGCTTCGTGCATGGCTGACCTAGGGCTTTTTGTGCCGACCGGGGTCGGGCTTTAGTTGTTGAAAAACTGAGATGCTAGAACTCAAATTCATTGATATGAAATGAGGGGTGAAAACCCAATAGGATACAAGTACAGTATTTAATGTAAGAAGGAAATGTACTATTGATAGTACCAACGGAGATTGTCAGCGTTCCACGTCCGGGGGAGCGGCCTCCCATCCAGTTCTTCAACCTTATATGCTCCGCGACAAAGTGCTTCGGAGATCCGGTAGGGCCCCTCCCAGTTCGGAGCTAGCTTGCCTCCTTCCGTCGACTTCGAGACTTCAACTCGCCGAAGGACCAGGTCTCCCGGCAAAAAGGTCTTGGGGCGCACGCGGGCGTTGTAATATTTGGTGGCTCGTTGCCGTAGACCGCCATTCGAAGTCGCGCTCGGTCTCACACCTCCTCCACCAGGTCGAGGTTGGCTCGTAGCTGGTCCGGATTGTCTTCCGCACTGTACGACTCCACCCGAGGGCACGGGGAACCTATCTCCACTGGGATGACAGCTTCGGACCCGAAGACCAGGCTGAATGGGGTCTCTCCAGTGGGGGCTCGTGGTGTTGTGTGGTAGGCCCATAGCACATTGTGGAGTTCCTCCACCCATCGCCCCTTGCAATCATCCAGTCAGGTTCTCAGTCCTTGGAGAATGATGCGATTAGCTACCTCGGCCGCTCTGTTGGTTTGAGGATGCCCGACGGAAGTGAATCTATGATGTATGCCCAGTTCGGAGCAGAATTCCTGGAAGGGCGCATTGTCAAACTGCCGGCCATTGTCGATGACCAGAGTATGTAGTAGTCCGAACCGGCATATGATAGACTTCCAAAAGAAGGATCTTACCTTACTCTCATGATCTTAGCAAGGGCTTCGGCCTCAATCCACTTGGTGAAGTGATCGACGGCCACCAGGAGGAACTTGCGCTATCCGGAGGCTGGGGGAATGGTCCCAAGATGTCCATACCCCACTGGGTGAAGGGCCAAGGTGCCGCCAGGGGGGTCAGCTGAGATGTCGGCTATTGCTAAACATTGGCATGACGCTGGCAGCTATCACACTTCTTAACAAGCTCGGCCGCGTCTTCTCTCATGGTTAGCCAGTAGTACCCCTGCCGTAAGGCCTTGTAAGCTAGGGCCCTGCCCCCCAGGTGACTCTCGCAGATGCCCTCATGGATTTTCCGCAAGATGTAGTCTGCTTCGACTGGTCCGACACATTTAAGGACCAGGTAAGAAAATGATCTTCGATAAAGCTTCTCATCCATCATTAGGAATTTTGAAGCCTGCCGTCTGAGTAGCCTGGCCTCGGCGGGATCTTCTGGGAGAGTGCCGTCGGCCAAATACCGGACATAGGTATCCATCCAGGAGGGCCCTTGTTCAACCGTAGTGCTTCATCCGCAGCTTTGATGCTTGGGGTCTGCAAGTGCTCCACATACGTTCTTCTCAGGGTCCCATCAGCCAAGGTGGCTAATCGGGACAGTGCGTCGGCCCTAGCATTCTCCGCTCGGGGAATGTAGCTAACGAGGAAGTAAGAGAACCGAAAGGCTTGGGACTGCACTCTGCTTAGGTAGCGGGACATGGTTGAGTCTCTGGCTTCATATTCCCCAGTCACCTACCCAGAAATAAGCTAGGAGTCGGTGAAGGCCCTCAGACGCCCCGCACCGAGCTCCTCAGCTAGCCTCATTCCCACCAACAGGGCTTCATACTCCGCTTGGTTATTAGTGGCCGGGAACTGAAACCGAAGGGCGTACTCCACCACCTCTCCCTCGGGCTCGCAAGGATGAGCCTGGCCCCGCTTCCTTGAGAATTTGCTGCTCCATCTACATGCAAGATCCAGTCTTCCTTCCCTGGTTCCTTGATTGAGGAAGACTCCACGTGCACCTCCGGACACGATTCCTTCGAACATCTCTCGGTCCAAGAACACTCGACCAAGAAATCAGCTAACACTTGAGATTTCATAGCAGAACTTGATCGAATGGATAGGTCAAACTCGCTCAGCTTGATGGCCCACTTGGCTAACCGACCAGAGGTGTCTGGACGGGATAAGATGGTCCGAAGAGGTTGGTCCGTGAGCACCACGATGGGATGAGCTTGGAAGTAGGGTCGGAAGCGCTGGGCAGAGACCACCAGGGAAAAAATGATCTTCTCAGTCCTGGAATATTCGGTCTCAGTATCATGAAGTACCTTGCTGGTGTAGTAGACCGGCCTCTGTACTCCGTCGGCATCCATACGCACGAGCATAGAACTGACGGCCTCTGGGGAGGCTGCAAGGTATAGAAAGAGCTCTTCTCCGCCTCTTGGCTTGGACAACAGCGGGGGAGTGGATAGAAAATGCTTTAACTCTTTGAAGGCGTCCTGACACTCCTTTGTCCACTCGAAGCTATTAACCTTGCGCAGCGGCCTTAAAGAAGGGCAGGCACCTTAAAGAAGGGCAGGCACCTTTCTACCGATTTTGACATGAAACGACTCAAGGCCGTGACCCTCCCAGTTAGGCGTTGCACCTCCTTCTTATTAGTTGGGGGCCTCATGTCCAAGATAGCCCGAATCTTGTCAGGATTAGCTTCGATCTCCCGCTGGGTTACCATAAAGCCCAGAAACTTGCCTGTGGCTACCCCAAAGGCACACTTGCTGGGGTTTAGCCTCATCCGGTACCGGCGCAAGTTGTTGAAGGTCACTGCGAGGTCGGCGACGTGGTCAACAGCACTGGTGCTCTTAGTCAGCATATCATCACGTATACCTCCATGTTACGCCCGATCTGGTCCTCAAAGACCTTATTCATCAACCTCTGATAGGTGGCTCCGGCATTCTTCAACCCAAATGGCATCACCTTGTAACAGTAAATTCCTTTTTCAGTAACAAAGGAGGTGGCTTCTTCATCAGTTGGGTTCATCCTGATTTGGTTGTACCCTGAAAATGCGTCCATGAAGCTAAGAGTTTCGTGCATGGACGTGGCGTCCACTAGCTGGTCGATACGGGGCAGTGGGAAGCTGTCCTTGGGGCACACCTTATTGAGATCGGTGAAGTCCACGCACATCCTTCAGCTCCCACTGGCCTTGCGAACCATCACGACATTCGCCAACCAGTCGGGGTAGTGCACCTCACGGATATGACCGGCTGCCAACAGCTTTCGCACCTCCTCATCCACGGCCTTCTGCATGTCAGGAGCGAAGCTCCTCTTCTTTTGCCGAATGGGTCGACACTCCGGCTTGATGTTGAGCCGGTGGGTAATCACTTCTTCTGGAATGCCGGGCATATCGGATGCCGACCAGGCGAAGACATCAGCATTAGCCCACAAGAAAGCGAGGAGCTAGTCACGGGTCTCCTCCGAGAGTAGGGCTCCGATCTGGATCGTCCTTGCTTGGTCCTCCCCAAGAGGGAAAGCAAGCAGGTGCTCGATCGGCTCTCCTCTCCTCTCTAGGTCCTGGGGGTCTAGCGCTTCCGGTGCAGGTGCAGGCACCACCCCCTGCGGACTGGGGGCCATATGGTAGCAAAGCGGAGGTGGGTTCTGCTCCCCCCACATCTCCCCACTCCCTCCCTAGTAGGAAACCTTACGAGGAGTCGCTTAGTGGATATGACAATGTCCAAAAGGTTGAGCCCAGGCCTCCTAAGGATTGCATTATAGGCGAGGAGCACTCGGACCATCAGGAAGTTCATGAAGACTGTGCTTTGGCGTAGGGCCGTGCCAGCCATGACGGGAAGAGTGACCTCCCCCTCAACTTTCATAGAGTCTCCAGTGAACCCCATCAAGAGCGTGGCGACGGGCCGAAGCAGGTCGGGCGACATGTTCATGCGAACAAAAGCATCATAACTCAAAACATCCACCGAGCTCCCACTATCAACCAGAATTCTTTTTAGAGGGTGCTTAGCAATCGTCATGGACACGACGACGCTGTCATCATTTTTATTCACCACCCCCTCTAAGTCCTTTTTAGAAAAAAAATTACAGTATCTAACTCCCCCTCCCTTCTCGGCCTTTTGGGCGAGCCACCTGCCCCCCAGGAAATCATCGCCACCGTCTTCTCGGTTGGAGCGTTGTCGATCATCGGCGATGGAGGCGCTAACGGACCAGGAGTATCTGGGTTATTCCTTCGAATGAACTTTCCCAGATGGCCACACTGGATAAGATCCTCTATCACCTTTTTCAACTGGCGGTAGTCGTCGGTGTCGTGTCCATGGTCCCAGTGATAGCGGCAGTAAAAGTTCTTGTTGCGGGGGATTTTTGGGTTTATCGGAGGTGGGCGCTGAAAATAAGACCCACCCTCGATCTCGAGCAAGATGTGTGATATAGGGGTGAGCAGAGGAGTGTAGGGCCCGTCTCTTTGTGCTGGGACTCGAGGATGGTTGTCTGGTCGGCGGGGAGGTTCGGGCTTCCTGGGTCGAACTTCGACAGGCTCAGGGCGGGTCGACTTCTTGAGGACACTCCCACTCGCCTCGCGCCAAGAGGAATCAGCCTCGTCGGTGCAGATATACTTCTGGGCTCGAGTCAAAAGTTCGGTGTAAGATCCGGGTGGCTTCTTGTCAAGGGAGTACGCGAAGCGAGACGGACGAAGCCCTCGCTTTAAGACCAAGGTGGCCACTGAGTCTTCAAGATTGTAGACCTCCAAGGCTGCCTCTTGAACCGAGCGACGTAATCCCGCAAGGACTCGCCGCTCTTCTGCTGGACAGCGAAGAGGCTGTCAGCCATCCTTGGAATCTTCCGGCATGCGTTAAAATGAGCCAAGAAGGCTCTTTCACTGATGGAAAGAATCAATACTCCGCGGCGGCAGGCGAGAGTACCAAGCTCGAGTAGCCTTCTTCAGGGTGGCAGGGAAGGCGATGCACATGAGCGAATCGGTGCCCCCTAGACCTGCATGAGAACCTTGTAACTTTCCAGGTGGTCCAGGGGATCCGTGGTTCCGTCATATGGATCCAGCTGGGGGAGGCGGAACCGGGTGGAGATGGACTCTTCCATGATGCGGCGGGACAGCGGAGGCCGGCTGTCATGGTCCGCCTCTGGCAGGTGAGTGATTCAGCGGCTAAGTTCCTCCAACTATTGGTTATACTCGTCGAGTCGACGCTCAGCTCGGCAGGCTATCCTGCCATCGAAGGACCCCTCCCCCAAGGATTCTGAGGACGGGGAAGGGTGACGGCGATGTCAACAGGGGCGCTCCACCTCCCTCCCGTGCCGCCGCTTGGGAGAAATACTAGCATAGCGAGAAGGTGATCGGGGTCTCTTAGAGGCTCCTCGGTGGGGGGGTTTGGGCGAGGCATGACGGTGGCAAGCCTCCGGGACCAGTGATCTCCTATGGGAGGAATACTGGCTGGGTTGCACCACCCCCGGAACGATGGATATGGCTCCGGCTGCTGCGGGGCCACCTGCTGGTACTGCAGGCCTTGAACCGCCGCCACCAAGGATTGGACTTGCGTGGCTAGAGCGGCAATCCGGTCTTCCTGGAGCTGCTGGGGAGGAGGCGCAGGGACACCGATCGGGGGAGCGGAAGGTCCAGCCTCCTGGAGATGCGACGGTGCCAGGGCACCGACCGGGGGAGCTGAGGGGGCAACTGTCAGTGGATCGGCTTCTTGGCGCTGCCCCCAGCGCAACTGACAGAGATCCCTTTCGCACGGGTTGTCACCATAGCTCAAGAGCTCGGAGAGAGAGAGGTTGCAGATTGCCGGTTCGATATCTTTCTCTTCACCCCCCTTCCTGGTGTGCCAATCTGTTGACGCCAATTCACCTTCCTTGAGCGCAGGGGAAACGGACGTCCTCCTCACCGGACTCCTGCAAGAAAAGTCCCCGGAGACCGGATGCTTCGGTGGGGACCCTCCGACGCTCAAGTTAGTCACTCGGGAACAGATGAGAACTGTCTAGTCCCTAGGAAGCTAGATAATTGGGACTTAACTAGCAGGAAGGAGCTAGGAAAACCAGAGTTCATGGATCCATACTTACAGCGTGAGCATATGCTTTTATACCCATTCGAAGATACACCATTCCATTCCCGAAGATTGCTGATTTCGAGGTACCCTGTTCAATAACGGACAAAAGATGAGGCTGACAGTGACAATCGTACTGTCGCCGTGCATGCCAGAGGTGTCCTACGTCACCTGCCAGTGCGGCCTCACAGGTGTCTCGCGCCGGTGGTTGTACGTGGTGCGCGCCACCGCCGGATGTGACCGTGCACAGTTGCGGGCAGGTGGTAAACCGTACGCTGTAACGGGGTATGGCCATGCATAGTGACAGTCATGTGATGGACCATACGCCATTATGAGGTATGGCCGCACCCTGCTATGGATGTGTGGCGGATTACGTGAGTGTGCCAGGTGGCCCGGAGTGGGTCGGATCATGCATCGGGCACTGTTTACGTAGCTCGAGACCGAGGGGGTCTCGGGGATTGAGACACACTGTTCATGAGGCCGGGAACTATGGCTTGAGGTCAGGGCGGAACTCGAGGCTAAGTGATGTTCATGCATCCCGAGACCGAGGGGGTCTCGGGGGTTGATATACTATTCATAAGGCCCGGGAGCTGTGGCTTGAGGCCGAGAGCGGAACTCAAGGCCAAGCACTATTCATGCAGCCCGAGACCGAGGGGGTCTCGGGGGTTGAGATACTGTTCACGAGGCCCAAGAGCTGTGGCTTGAGGCCAAGGGCGGAACTCAAGGCCAAGCACTATTCATGCAGCCCGAGACCGAGGGGGTCTCGGGGGTTGAGATACTGTTCACGAGGCCCGGGAGCTATGGTTGAGGCCGAGGGCAGAACTTGAGGCCACGCACTATTCATGCAGCCCGAGACCGAGGGGGTTCGGGGGTTGAGATACTGTTCATGAGGCCCGGGAGCTGTGGCTTGAGGCCGAGAGCGGAACTCAAGGCCAAGCACTGTTTATGCAGCCCGAGACCGAGGGGGTCTCGGGGGTTGAGATACTGTTCATGAGGCCCGGGAGCTGTGGCTTGAAGCCGAGAGCGAAACTCAAGGCCAAGCACTGTTCATGCAGCCCGAGACCGAGGGGGTCTCGGGGGTTGAGATACTGTTCACGAGGCCCGAGAGCTGTGGCTTGAGGGCGAGGGCGGAACTCAAGGCCAAGCACTGTTCATGCAGCCCGAGACCGAGAGGGTCTCGAGGGTTGAGATACTGTTCACGAGGCGCGAGAGTTGTGGCTTGAGGCCGAGGGCGAAACTCGAGGCCACGCACTGCAGCCCGAGACCGAGGGGGTCTCGGGGGTTGAGATACTGTTCATGAGGTCGAGAGCTGTGGCTTGAGGCCAATACCGAGAGGGGGCTCAGAAGGCCGAGAGGGCCTCCGTCAGTCGCCGTTATCGTTTATTCTGACGGCATTGGATCAGCCATATCAGCTACAATGCACCACCTACGAATGGATAGTGGTAGAATTTTTTCTAATTGAAATACAGGGTTGCTATATTGAATACGATGAAATTTTGCTGAAAATCCTCTCCAAGTATATATCTTCTTTTGGCCGTTGGATGAATATTGAAGGGCTGAGTTGGGCCCAAAGGAAACCGTCCAAATGTCCTTATCCATTTAAAATACGGGCCAGCTTAGCTTGTTAATGCGTTGAAAACGCGTGGATGAACGGCTTCTTCATCGCGTGGAGTCCCTTGGATAACGCCCGCTGCCAGCTCTTCCTCGCGTCTTCACGAAATCTTTCCATGTCACACCCCTTGTGGAATCCGTGAAGTCCTCACTCGTCAATGTCTTTCTTTCATAAATACGCTGCATTAAATTGTACCAAAAAAATATGCTGCATTAAATTGTACCAAAAAAAATATGCTGCATTAAATGCCGTTGATTTACGCTGGAGCTTCTCATGTCCTTTTCTAGTGAAATACTTTGGGTCTTTGGGATGTAAATTGCACTGAAAGCAGCTGGGTGCTTGACAAGGGACCTAGAGTGTTGAAAGGAAAAAGCCTCACGAATACCAGGCTTATATTTATGGGTGCTGTTGGCCACACATTGCCACCATGATTTTGTTCTATGTTACCTGAAGTCCCATGCCAATATAAGCCAGCCATGTTAGTGATGAACACGTCACCACGTGAAGCCGCTGCATCGCATGAAGTAGTCCCGCTTGTCACCAAATCGCATAAAGGAATGAAGCGGCTTCAAAGCGTGGAGTGCTGCTTCTATTTTATCTCCTCTTCAAAATAAAATAAAAAATAAATAAAAAAAAATAAATATAAATTAAAAACTAACTAACGCCATTATAAAAATATATAAATTAAATAGTTGGATTTATGTTTATCATTTATCAATCATCCCATATATTTATTTAGCTTGAAGGAAATTGAGATAAGATGCTTGATTACTCAAGGAAAACATTATATTTTACTAGCTAAGTAAAAGTGTAGGCATCCTGTAAGTACATCATACATGTGGAAATGCTTTTGTTGACTAAAATTTATTATATTATAAGAGTGTTCTTTCTAAGAAAAGTTTTATAAGGAGTTATTCAATGGTTAAAAAGGAAATGTATCCAAATTCTTGACTTCGATTCCATATCATCCGCATTTCTTGATAATAAGGATTTTTAAATAGTCTAGGAAAAATGGCTTTATTATGCATTTATTGAGTACAATAGGTTATAATAGGATTAGTCCAATACAATTAACTAGATCTAAGAATTTGAATAATCAGAACTTTAGGAACTTTATAATTATTTTATAATAAATGATAGAAAATCTAGAAGTGCTTCTCATGATAAATCATGAAGGCAAACAGAATTGATAGTGTCATACTAAATTATATAAATTATAAATTTTTATTATTGAATCCATAATGTAATTTATAAATTCTATTTGATTTTGTACATGATTTCTAGGTAAAATATTTGGCCTCTATAAAATTATAGCGTTGTTTTGAAGGAAATTTTTATTTCTTAATATATATATATATATATTAGAATCAATATTTATATGGCTAAAATGGTCCACATCTTATTTAACATATCTATATAGGATTTTGCTCATACAAAATAGGCTGATTGATAAGCAAGATTGTATCTCTTCAATAATAAGATACTTCTTTAGAAATCGTGCAATTTTGGAAGGAACCAAGATAATTTACATAGACACTTAATTTGTTTAGATATAAACAATTGATCATATACTTATTGGCTACTACTAAGTTTGAAACTAAGATTGTTATAAAAATTAATTCATCACAACAATACTGCTTAGATAAAGCAAGATATAAGAATTACTTTAGTCAAATTATCTTAAAATAAATCTCTTTCATTTATACAATTATGAATTAATGAAGATTTTTGGCACATGAGAATAGTAAGTCCTACAAAAACTTGATAAATATGGTATCATTGTTATATGACTCCTTTCGTAGATTGTTACCTATTATAATACCGTTGTCTTTTAGGGATCAAAGTACTATTGGACCGATGATGACTTCTACAAAGTTATTACTAGATGATAAATTCAAGTAAAATCTTATAGAAATTTCTTAGGGATAATAAATCTCCTATATATCTTATGAAATTTCAAAGATATATACCCTAATTTATAGTAGATTCACTCCACTATATCACTTTATTTGAATAAAAAAATATCCAAGATCTTAGATATCCTTAATATCTTTTAAAATTTCATAACTATACTCATTAACCCACAAAGATTTACTTTGTAGCTCATAAAGATTTTTTCAAGATATCAAATCTTCTCAATATCATTCAAAATTCTACAAATCTACTTTTTGATTCATGATAGATTCACTTCCTAGTATTTCTTTCTATAGATATTTTTGAGGTAGATATTGCATTTATGACTAATAAAACATAGTCCTATATTACCCATGGTTTTCTATGTAAAGAAGTTATCTTTTTAACCCAATAATATGTCACTACATTAATTTAAAACTAGTTACTTTATACTAGAATATGTTATGTATATTGACATGCTCTAAAGATAGATGACCACCACTAGATGAAGCCACCATGAGAATATGCTTTAAATGGTAGAATGGAAAAGAGAGAGAGAGATAGAGAACCATTGTAAGTATTCTGAGTGCAATAGAGCTAATGCCTTATCAAGTAAATTAGATTAAATACAAATTAAAGACCTATATACTTGAAATAATGCACCAAATATGGTCTATTGCCATATTTATTATTGTAAAATTTATAACAATTGTCAATATAAGTATTCCATTATTATTTTTATTAATTATCATAATATTATATTTTTAATGACATTTATAAATTGAATAAAAAAGTAAATATATATTTCATTGCAATAACATTACAAGTTAATTGTTTGCCTTGCTAGTTAGGGAGTTAAACTTTTGTTTGACTAGTTAATGGTTTCAATCATGAGTTCAACAATTTGCTACAAAATATCATTCTTTAAAAAAATAGGAGAATTGGTTTGGATAGCTAGAAAATTACCTTTCCTAGATGAATTATATGAAATCCAATTATGTCTAACTATTTAATGCCCATATTTATCCATATGCACTAATTGCTAATCTGATCTCTTTTTACATTGTCTTCCAAGGTTAACCATGGACTTGCCAATAAATATTTCGTGTGCATAAAATGAACAACATAAAATGCTTTCCCTACTTTAAAGAGGCAATGCATAGGTGGGATGTATGTATTTGATAAAATAATAAGGATCAAGATTATTTCAATTTCTTTCCATCCTTCACTTGTATCTTTAATGCTAAAATTAAAAAAAATAATGAAATACCATGAGTCAATGATCAAAAATTAAATGATAATTAATACTTATTATTCCTTAATAAATGTACTCATAAAAAAAAATATCATTATTATAAAGTATATATTCTAATTAACTTGAATTTCATGTATGTTGTCCAATGCATCACACACAATCAAAATAATAATGGCAATGATTGTTCAAATTAAATAATTTATTATTAGTTCATATAGTAAGAATTATATTCAGCAAACATTCTAAAAGTATACAATAAATAATTATATTATATTTTTATTTTAAAATATTCATGGGCATGCTTTTTAGCCATAATGGGACAACCATAAGTACTATGCTCTATCTCATAATTAGACAAGTCACTTTTCTATTCTTGATGAAATGCAATCTGATGTTCATGCCCATGATAAATTAAACCATATTATTATGATTAAACCAAAACTCACACTCATACCTTCTTGATTCAAGATATTTTTAAATGCATATGCAATTTCTAACACTAAACTAACCATGGCCATATTTTCATCCATGGTGGGGCAACAATAGATATGGCTAATCTAAATACATCTCATCCAACCATTTAGTTATCCAAGTTTCAATTTTATTAGTTCTTTGTACCCATCGTACTCATAATAAAAATAAAAAATTTTATCATATTTTATAAATCAAAATCATCAATACCATCATGAGTATAAATAGATCAAAAATTACACATTTATATAGGTAAGCATGCAAGAAGATTCATAACTCTACCAGTAGCAAAGCCTAAAGCCTACTAAGGTTGTTAATTCGCCCAAATATATGTCTTAACATATCCAATTAACTTAATATTATCATTTAGCATAATTATGAAAGCTAATCTCATCATAAAATCAAGGATTAATTTGCCTATAATTAACTACCCTAAAATCATAACAGATTTAAAGAATCATTTACTAATTTTCTTCAAATTTTTTATTTTTTTTTTTTGATTTTTAAAACCAATCTTAAGCTAGAATCTACTTCAAGCTGGAGCTTGATGCTGCAAGTGTGGCTCCTTTATTCTAGCCAAAATCTATCATGAACCAGATCGTTGGTACTATATGGTTTCACGCTATAGCGGAACTCTACCATCATTCTATGAATAGCCCTTTTTTCCTATTCATTAACTTTCACACATTCAAATCAACTCTTATACCATTTGTAATGCTTTATGCCCATTTGCTGGTTCAATTAACCTATTAATAGGCCAAAACCATGTATCCCTGCAAGCTTGAGTGAAAGTTAATTGATAGCAAATGAACTTGAGATATAAGCATTTCAAACTTTTCTTTTTCATCTGATATGTGATTTTTTGAAGTATATTATAAGAATAACAATGGAAAAAATAAGAGGCAAGGGTGAGAGACCAGGTCCGATAGGGAAAACTAGCTAGATTAAGAGGTGAGGGCCTGATCCAAGCAAAGACAACATCATTTAAATCTAATTAAAGTGACACATCACTTGGCCACTCACCAAATTGCTCTCACTAGAACTCTTAGCTTTGATGCCATGAAAAAAAACTCCACACTTCTCTAAGAGTAAATAAAATGGGGCAATTGCATGTGAGACAAGATCGGCCAGCCCAAGATCACCTTAAACACACACCATTTAGGACTAACCGTAGTAGGGCTTGAGATTATTTTTTAAGACAAACTATGATAGGGCTTGAACTTGATTATTTATACATAATTTAGTCATTGTTAGTGGATGACATGGGCATAACATATTGTGGGTTTCCCTTATTTTGGTTTGTAGCCTACTCAACCAGATATCCTTTTGGACTTCGAAAGTCTTTTTTCTTATCAGTAAAAGTCTTGTATTGCCTTCAGCTTTATTTTTCTTAGCTTAACTATTCAATGAGTAAACTTGGCATGACCCTTCCAGAGCTCATGAAAGAGCTGCATTCAGCTGAGCAAATTCTAGGGAAGGAAAAAGCAGATCACTTTACTAAGGCTTCTTCTTCTAAGCCCAAAAGGTCCAAAGGAAAGAAGAAGCAGCATCCTAAGGTAGCGGGTGGCAAGATCAAAAAGACCAAGACCGCTAAAGGAGTAGTAAAAGGGAGATGTTTCCACTGCAACCAGAAAGTGCATTGAAAGACAAACTAACCAAAACTAATTGCCAAGAAGAATGCAGGTAATATCTTTGTTATTGAAACATGTTTAGTGGTGGATTCTACTATATCCTGGATTGTAGACTCAAGAGCCACTAATCACATATGCAATTCATTACAGGGGTTTCAAGTAACCAGGAAACTCAATAGAGGAGAGATATTACTAAGGCTGGGGACAGGAGTAAAAGTGTGAGCTACTAATATTGGTAGAGTTAGTTTATCTTTTGGATGTAATAAAAAACTTGTATTGGATGACTGCTTATATGTACCCGACATTAAAAGAAATTTAATTTCAGTAGCATGTCTAATTTTCTATGGTTACAATGTTTCTTTCTATTCTGATGTTTCTATTAGTAGAAATGGTAAAGAAATTTATAGAGGATCAAGATTAGGAAATTTATATTATATACATCCAATAACTCACACATCCAATGACACTGAGATAATGCATATTGTCTCAAATAAGAGAAAAGCTGAACACAATGAGAAAACACTTTGGCATTTAAGACTAAGTCACATAAACCTTAATAGGATTAAGAGGCTTATTCAGGATGGATCCTTGGGTCCATTGGATATGGATAAAATGCCTCAATGCAAATCCTATTTGGAAGGCAAAATGACTAAAAGGTCTTTTTAAGACCAAAGGCCTTAGGGCCTTTGATTTACTGGACTTGGTGCACATTGATGTATGTGGACCAATGATGGTACAAGCCTAAGAAGGTTTTGAGTATTTCATTACTTTTATTGATGATTACTCAAGATATGGATACGTTACACAGTTTAAGCAGTTCAAGGCTGAAGTTGAGAATCAATTGAAAAAACGAATCAAAGCTATTAGATTAGATCATGGAGGTGAATTCCTTTTTGAAGAATATAAACAGTTCCTCATTGACAATGGTATTGTTTCTCAGCCTACTACTCCTAGAACACCACAACATAATGGAGGTAGTAGAAAGGAAAAATAGAATATAAATAGAACTTTACTTGAGATGTGTCATGCAAGTTTACCTCGAATCCTTTTGGGGATATGCTCTAGAAATGACAACCTATATTTTGAATTTAGTCCCATCTAAGTCAGTACCCAAGACTCCCTATGAGATGTGGACTAGACATACATCCAATCTAAGGTACCTCAAAGTATGAGGATATCCTGCTTATGTATTGACTGAAAAGACGTCTAACTTTAGAGCAAGATCTATGCTTTGCTATTGGGTTGGTTTTCCTAAAGGAACTGTAGGTGGCTACTTCTATAATCCTGAGAATCGGAATGTGTTCATTAGCATGAATGCTAGATTCTTGGAAGATGATTGCATTAGTACCGTTGATCCTAAAAGATGGTTCTATAAGAACAGACACCTAAGAGATCATCTTCCAATTCAAGACATAATGATGAGGATGAAACATCTATTACTGAACCAGTATTAGATGCGACACCCATTGTTTGTTGCAGTGGAAGGATTTTGAGACCACCTGATAGGTTTATGTTCTTTGTAGAATCTTATGTGGCGGTCTCCAATGAACAAGAATCGAATCCTACTAGTTATGACAAAGCTATCATGGATGTAGATGCAGACCAATGGCACAAGGCTATGGAATCAAAAATGGAATCTATGTACCCGAATGAAGTTTGGGATATTGTAGATGCACTAGCTGGGATCAAATCCATTGGGTGCAAGTGGATCTACAAGACGAAGAGAGAACCGGATGGAAAGGTTGAAACCTTCAAAGCACGGTTGGTGGCAAAGGACTATACCCAGAAGGAGGGTATAGATTATGAGGAGACCTTTTCGCCCGTTGCTATACTAAAGTCGATTCAGATTCTCTTGGCCATAGTAGCTCATTTTGACTATGAGATTTGGTAGATGGATGTCAAAACTGCTTTTCTCAATGGATATCTTGACGAGACTATCTATATGGTCCAACCAAAGGGGTTCATATCTCGAGGCCAAGAAAATATGGTTTGCAAGCTTAAAAGGCCCATTTATGGACTTAAACAAGCATCCATATCATGAAACATTAGATTTGATAAGGGAATTAAATCCTATGGTTTTAATCAGAATCATGATGAGCCATGTGTCTATAAGAGATTAGATGGTAAAGCTGTAGTGTTTCTGGTATTATATATGGATGATTTGTTGCTTATTGGTAATAATGTCGCAACATTGTCCTCGGTCAAGATTTGGCTATCACATCAGTTCAGTATGAAAGATCTTGGAGATACTAGCTATGTTCTTGGGATCAAACTTTTACGAGATTGAAAGACAAGAACATTGGGTTTATCTCAGGCAGCTTATATATAAGATTCTGCACATGTTCTCCATGCACAACTCCAAAAAGGGTATGTGTTAGGCATGGTGTTCCTCTGTCAAAGGACCAATGTCCCAAGACTGATGAGAAAAAAATATACAATGAGTAAGGTACCATATGCTTCGGTTGTTGGTAGCCTCATGTACGTCATGTTATGCACGAGACCTGATATCTGTTATACCATAGGTATAGTCAGCCATTACTAATCGAACCCAGGGATACCATACTGGATAGCTATAAAGCATATCTTCAAGTATCTTTGGAGAATGAAAGATTATATGCTTGTATATCATAGTGATGAGCTTATCCTAATTGGATATACTGATTCTGATTTTCAGATGGATAAAGATTCTAGAAGAGATATATCTGATTTTTCTATTTACATTAGGTGGTGCAGCTATTAGTTGGAAGAGTGTAAAACAATCTTGTATCGCAGACTCCACCATGGAAGCTGAGTATATGATAGCATCTGAGGCTGCAAAAGAAGCAGTTTGGCTATGAAAGTTCCTTATGGAACTGGAGGTTGTACCTTCAATTAAGAGACCTTTAACACTATATTGTGACAATATGGCTGCAATTGCTCAAGTGAAGGAATCTCATTATCACACTAAAGGCAAGCACATTGAGTGCAAGTTTCACTTGATCCGAGAGTTTGTGCAGCAGAAAGAAGTAGAAGTGCTCAAGATCACCTCATTGGAGAACTTAGTAGACCCCTTTACCAAGACCCTCAAGAAAAATGTTTTTACAAGTCATGTTGAAGGGATGGGAGTTCGGTTTTGGTAGTATGTATTTTAGCCCAAATGGAAGTATGTTGGAAATTGTAGTCTAAAAGACATAATTTTTCTATGATGACCGATATCAAATGGCATATAATAAATGATTTGATATTTGCATCCTATATACTTGTTATATGTAATGCTCCTGAAAGGTCTACGAATGTTAGAAATAATGATATTGAGTACTCGAGATGCTTTATATATGAGCACAAAAGACACGAGATCATTTTATTACATTCAAAATATAATTGTCACAACTTTAATAATGTTAGGCACTTTATTATGAGAAGTTGAAGTATACGTAATTTTTAATTGGAGAAATAGTTTGTCTTGACTATTTGAGAGGAATTCTCGAATTAGTATACTAGTATGCATATTGTGTATTGATGGACTTGTATGAGAATAAATTTTGAAAATGTACTATCATAAAATTTAACTCATAGCTATGAGAGTACGATGGTTCTTAAGCTTAAGCAAGTCACTGAACTCAGACTTATAGTATGCGAGCTGTCATCCAAAATTTTCAAACTTAAGATTATTTAAGTTCCAAGGATAGAAAATGCATGCGCAGACCTTCTATCCTAACTGGCCACCATCGACTCCATGGATATGGAGCACAAGTTTCACCTTGAAGTTTTGAAGAAGCCCAGCATAGTGGACACTGACTTCGTGATGCAGCTCGATAACCAGCCATCATGGGTCAACCCTATCCTGGCATATCTCAGAGATAGAACCCTTCCAGTAGATAGAAAGGAAGCTAGAAGGCTGAAGATGCAAGCCTCCCACTACTTCCTACACGACGGATAACTCTACAAGCGTTCTTTCTTTATGTCGCTTCTCAAATGCCTTAGACTATCAAAAGCCAACTATGCCCTGCGAGAGGTCCATGAAGGCATTTGCGGCAATCACATATGAAGTTGGGCCCTCTGCCACAAAGTACCATAGCAAGGGTACTACTAGCCTACCATGATGAAGGATTTGGATGGCCTTGTCCAAGTGTGCGACTCATGCCAGTATCATTTGAACATCCAGAGGCTCCCATCAACACTTTTGATGCCCATTGCAGCTGTTTGGCCCTTCACAAAGTAAGGAGTGAACATTCTTGGTCTGTTTTCCTCCACCACTGGACAAAGAAAATTTCAATCATAGCTATCGACTACTTCACCAAGTGGATTGAAGCTAAAGCAGTGGCTCAGATCACCTAGGCCTGAGCCAAGAACTTTATCTAGCGGTCAATCATTTGCCGATTTGGCCTTCCATATATTATCATCACTGATAATGGTCAGCAGTTCGACAACCCGAAGTTTTGAAAGTTCTGCGAAGACCATGGCATCAACTTTCAGCTTACCTCAGTTGGACACCTGCAAACGAATGGCAAGACAGAGGTAGTCAACCGAACGTTGCTACAAGGGCTGAAAGCTTGATTGAACGGAGCCCACGACAGATGGGCAGATGAGCTTCACCATGTCCTTTGGACCTTCCGAATAATACAAATTATTCCAACCGGTGAAACTCCATTCCAAATGGCCTTTAGCACCGAAGCAGTCATTCCGATCAAGATAGGCTTACCCTCGCTAAGAGTTGAAAGCTACTCCGAGGAAGCGAACGACTAGCAACTACGGGCTAACCTCGATCTCATCGAAAAAGTTAAAAAAAAAAAAGCTCGAGTCTAGATGGTTGTGTACCAGTAGTGCATAGCCCGATATTATTCTTTTCGGGTAAAAGGGAAGCTCTTCCTTTTCAATGACCTTGTACTTCGCAAAGTATTGGTTTCTAAACTAGCAGAACAAGGTAAACTAACTCCAAACTGGTAAGGCTCCTACCAGGTTATAGAGGTCATCAGATCTGGCACCTACTGACTCTCAGACCTTGACGGAAAGGCCATTCCTAGAACATGAAATTCGAATAACCTTCGAGTGTACTATTAGTAAGGTATTCCTCAGCTACTCTTTGTAATAGACTCCTCTATATTTAAACATCTTCTCTCCGGTTGACCATCTTTTTCTAAAATGTTAATGAGAACCAAGTTTCTCCCAAATGTTGATCCTACATATCCTTTCTTCGAATCTCAGAAGGGCCGAGCACTTAATCTCTCCAAACCTCGGCAGAACCGAGCATTTTCTCTGAACCTCGGTAGGGCCAAGCACTTAAATTCTTCAAACCTTGGTAGGGCCAAGCATTTTCTCTGAACCTCAGTAGGACCGAGCACTTAATCTCTCCAAACCTTGGCCGAGCCAAGCACTTAATCTCTTTGAACCTCGATAGGGCCAAGCACTTAAATTCTTCAAACCTTAGTAGAGCCAAGCACTTAATCTCTCCAAACCTTAGCAGGGCCGTGCACTTACTCTCTCTGAACCTTGATAGAGCCAAGCATTTTCTTTAAACCTTGGCAGGGCCGAGTACTAAAATTCTCCAAACCTCGATGATATGTACATAATTACTAGTTATAAAAGCATTAATTTATAGCCAAATTATCATTATTATTTTAAGTTTTATACTTTTATACAATATTTTTAGAAAAAACCCTATCAACTCAAAAAACTCAATTTTAAGAGTCCAACGGTGCAAACAACACTCAAATCAGACTTGAAACGAGCTCAAAATAGAATTTTCAAGATTTAACCCAGGAATTGCATGAAAATTAAAGTCGTCGCGGACCAGACGAAATCACATGATATTTTTTGGTTGTGCTTTGAAATTTGGAATGAACAAATGTTATCTGCTGAGATAATACGAAGCAAGGCTGCATTTTAAAATTTGAAAGGAACAAATGTGATCCGCGTAGATAAGGCAAAGCAATTGGGAGCAGCTGACACGGATCACACACGCAATCAATGCGTCTTCATTGCCTATAAAAAAGCACCATCAAAGCCATTCTAGGAATCCGTTCATCCCTCTAATCTATGATTCCTCCTCTCTATGTCCCGTCCCACTCCCATTTATGTTTCTTCCTTCTCCCTTTGAATAACCCTCCTCCATAACCCAAATCTTTCAATCCACCATCCGTCTTCATCCATTTTCCATCCGTCAGCCATCCAATCCGTCCATGGCCTCCACCAATTAGCCATCCTTCTATTTATCACTCTCCATCATCTTGACATAGAAGATTTTATGCAGATTATTTTTAATTTTTTAATTATGCATTTCTTTCATTTTAAAATAAAATAATTCATTTCTTTCATGCTTATTCATGATATTCTGTTGTTCCATTTGAAGTTGATAGCTTAGGCTCTGGAACAATTCATGATCGAAGGATACGAGTTGTACTTTAGAGGTAAGATCTCTGTTAGTGAAAGTAAACTTGGAAATGATCTATTCTTAGAAGGGAAGGGCCATGATCTTTGAGTGTGGACCATACTCTTATTAAAGATAGGTAATATTCAGGTTCTCTTCACGAGAAGAGAATAATAAGAAACAAATAAGATTTTTTAAGATTTTTATTTTTATTTTGCATTTGATAATTAGTAGTTAAAGCAATAGATTCATTATTTTTATCACTAATTGATGTGAATCAAAACAACTACTTAAGTTCTCTATGGGGTTGACCCTTTTTCCTGCTACTCTACTTAGTAATAGGAATTAAGGTAATTAAATCGGTGCACTACGATATGCATTGGATTTTTAGCGCCGTTGCTAAGGACCTAAGTGGTTGTTTTAAATAAATAAATAAATAAATATTATATAATAATTATTTTATCTATTTTTAATGCTTTTTAATTTCCTTAGATTGACTTAGGTATTTTTTTTGCAAAATCCAAATTTTTTGCACCGATATCTCATAACTTATTAGAAAATTAGAGACTTGATCATAAAAATCTAAAAAAAAATTAAATTTAGTTCTAATTGTTTGCTAATTTTAGAGCTTGGACATATGCTTTGCTGCATATCATTTTCATAAAATACTTAAAGGCACAATCCGTTAATCAAAATAAGGTGGAGAGTTGATCACCCTTCCTTAGCCCATAAACCATATCCTTCATTTTGCATTGACACAAGCTTCTAAATTTAAAATTAATTAGACATCAGCCCTAGAAATTTTGAGCTCAATAGGACAAAGAGGCCCTAGAGTTGGACCGAGTTCGGATTGGTTGATTGCTTCAGTGTCTAAAGTAAGTGGTTTGGAACAAGAGCCCGAAGGAAGGTGGTTACTTAATTGGTTCCATTAGCTTACTTGGTTAATCTAATTGGTATCTAAGGCAAGCAACGGAAGGACCCCCACCAACCTTACACTTACCTAGCCAGCCAATTAGTCAGTCTTGGGCTTGGAGTGCTCAATGACAACTTTGAAATAATTAGAAGCTGTCAGATGTAGGTTAACCCTAGGATAGAGAGTTTAATTTCTGTTAACTCATTGCAAAATAACAATTAAACCCTAACTAAATTCTTCTTTAGTACTCTTTAGCTTTAGAACTCTCTTAGGACATTTCTCTATAGAACACCTTCCCTTTTCTTTTCTTTTATCAATTTAAAATCATAAAAAAAAGAGAAGGACTTGAATTATTGTTTGCTTTAGAGTATATCAAGAAGGGTTCCAACGATGCTCTCACATACATTTTTCTCAATATGCATCACATCTAAGATATGACATACATGAAGAAACTCCCAATATTCAAGATAAAAAATATTGATCTTTTTTTTCATGCAACTTTAGGCTTTGCCTTTGGAACCTTGTCTTTCTTTTTTGAATTCTCAATATGCACTGTATTTGCTTATTTTTTCCCATACACATAATTAATATTTTCGATCTTTTATAAAAATTTTGTTCCAGTTAAAGGTTTAAACTCAACATCAAACTCTTGACAACCATTAAATGCCTTTTTTGCTCTTCTATATCGATGATTTCTGCACAAAAATCTCCTATGACCTTGGTACATAATTTTTCGACTATGTTTCAAGTATACACTCTGCAACAATGCTCAAAACTAATAATTTCTGCTAGTTCTTGATTGGAAGCCTCAGTAATCTAAATGGATGACATCTTTTAGTGGAATAAAGTGCAGTGACTATAGCTTAACTACTACAATTTAGCCAAAAATTATCCATAGGCCTCTTGATAAAATAGCTTCTTTTTATTCCTCAAAGCTGAACCAAAATAGGAAGTGGTCATTTGCCATAGGACATTGTCCAATCTCCCTTGCAAAACCCCTTTTTTCTTAAAATCTTAGGCCATAAGGCAAATAGAAACCCGATTCTTAGGCTAAGGCTCTTCACTACTACCACTACTACCATCGTTGATTCCTATTCCTTTCATGTCTCCTCCAATTCTTCCTCAACAAAAATGCTCTTGGAGCATAGCTGCCTCCTCTATAATTTTTTAAGTCTGCAATGGTTCTCCCCATTGACCTTAAGACCATTTTCTACCAAGAGTGGTCCTGGTCTTCAGATGAGAAAAGAGAATTCATCTCTGAAGTTCATCTTTTCTCTCTTTCTCCTTGTTCTTATTTTCTTCTATTTTTTTTCTCTCTTTCTTTTTTTCTTTTCCTTACTCTCTTTTCCTTCTTCTTTAATACACCTTCACTAGGACGAGGGAGGGACTTCTTCGATTTATAATATCAAATACGAGCAGAGATGAACAAAAATAACTTTGCCAGCAAGAAAAATCCTAGCAATCTGAATCTTAGGATCTGGGTTCACTGCATGAAGAGTCAGATCAAAAATAGAGGATTGAGATACTAAACTTTATCATCATCTATACTAGACGCATTGATGAGGATTCTTGGATTTCTTTGGCATCAACAACAAACATCTTGCTTTAATTACAATATTCCTATAATAATTGAAATCAAGCCTAAAGAAAAGAAAAGCTCCCTCCTCTCAACATAAGCAGGAGTATGGAGTTAAATGCGATAATCTCTTCTATTAGCAATCCTAATCGATAAATTTTTTCTTCAAAAAATTGCTTTGTAAAAGATATAAGGTATTGATAGGGTTCTATTTGTGAACACGGTGCCCCATGTAAAATCTCTTAGCCTGGTCTTTTGTTATTATTTTTTACTGTGACATTGATTAGCATCTTTTATAACAATCATTATTAATATCAGATAATTCTAAATAATTTGATTGTTATTGTTATAAACAACTGAATAACAATTTTAATAAGATTAAATCAGGTGAAAAATAATTGCTATTGAAATACTAAGAAAAGGAAGGAATAAACTAAAATTAGGAAAAAGATGAGGAAAAAAAAAAAGAGAAAATGTTGAAACAAAGATTACGTGTCTTAAGGAATAAAAAAGATAACATGGTATTATTATATAAAAATTTAGTAGAATATAATTATAGGAATCCCAATACTATATAAAAGTGGGTAAATTTCCTACCTGTTTAGTTTCTATGATGATCCTAATTAGATTTTTTTATTTTAAAAATTTAAATCAAGAGGATCTTATGGAGTCTTGATAGAGAAACCCTTCTTAAAGTGGGATTTCGATGATTATATGTATGATAACGATTAAACTTCCTTTAAAATCAAAATTTATAGTGTTTTTTGAAATTTAAATTATTGTGATTTGGTGGCTTAGTAAAATATTAAATAATTTTATGAGAAAGATACGTTAGTATTTAATCCAAAGTAAATTATTTTTTTAAAAGTAAACGATATACAAAATTTTAAATTATGGTAGAATGTACTTGCCTATGCATCGTAACTAAAAAAAATATGATATATGTTGAGGGGCAAAATCGTTGCATTAATAATTATGCAAAAGGTTAGGATCAACCCTAACTCCCGCTTGCTGTGCGATACCCGCTAGGATGAGTCGACCTCAGTGGATCGGGGCGCCTTAATCCCCTTAGCGAGCCAGGGATTCCAAGACGCGGATTCCATCTCTCGGTCTCAGCCGAGCTATCCCATCTCTCGGCTTCAGCCGAGCTATCCCTGCTTCTCGGCCTCAGCGAGCTATTCCCATCTCTCGGCCCAGCGAGCTATTCCTATCTCTCGGTCCTGGCCGAGCTATCCGTTATGCCTCGGCCAAACTCAGCACTCAAGCACCTCCACGGAATCCGGTATGGAAGAGTTCAAATTCGTAAGATTCAAACATAAATCACGTCCGAGAGTGGCCTAGGACCTGCGAGAGTGGCCTAGAGTCCTGGAGCCTACGCAATCGCCAAATCTTGAGGCATCAACCAGCTCTCCTAGCCATCGATCCTCTAACCATCAAGATGCGAATCTTACTGACCTCATAACAAACTGAATTCGAATCCTAACGACTTTCGGACCCACGATGCCCCCAAGGAATCAGGTGATCCTCTATAAGTAGGGCCATCTCCCGGCTCCTCAGGTATGCGCACTGGCTTACTGGCCTACCCTCCTTCTGCTTCTGCTCACCTTCTTTCCGCCATTAACGCTCTGTCAGAGCTCTCGAAAGGCCACCCCTGGAAGAGACTCTTCAGCGAGAGCTTTCTCCTCTCGTTTGTTGATTGCCGATCCCCGCTGACTTGAGCATCGGAGGGTCTTCCACGGAGGGCCACCCCCAACGCCTCTCGCGTGAGGACTGTCTTGCAGGTCCCCAGGAGGGAGCTCGATCGCGCCTAAGTTGGTGGATGGATTTTAGCAGCAACAATTGGCGCTAGAGAAGGGCCCTCAAGTCCCATAAACTTGTGATCCAGGAGATAAGGGTCTCGATCTGAAAAGAACCTCTCCCATGGCCAATCAAAGAAAGGCTATCTCCAAAGTTCAGGATCAGGTCGCCTCCCAAAGACCTGATCCGGTGAGCAGCGTAGTGCTGCCACCAGTGGAAACCCCATCGCCACTGGCGGCCCCAGTGACCCAGTACCAGTTTGCCTCGCTGGTCCAGCAGGTCCAAGCTCTGGTTCACCTGATCTAGGGGCGCTTCGAAGCCCCCCATCCAGCTGCACCTACCCCATGTCTTTCTGAGGAGAATGCAACCCCCGCTCATCCAGCGATTCTTCTTCTGGCCCGCATGGGGTGGCATACCCCCCTCGCTGCCCTAGGGAAGCTGAGCCAGCCCCCCAAGGGGTTTGTGGCAAGGATCTTCCCCGAACTCGGCGGGCCCGATCTCTCTCTCCGGTGATCTCTCGTCATGACTTGACACCGTCTCATTTCTCTCCTCGCCCAGCTCCTCCCCCGTGCCTGAGGAGATCCGCCAACAGCTCCGGAAGATGCGCCAGGAGTTTGATGCCGCTAAGCAGGCCCACCTACTCCTGCATAAGGCGGAGCAGGGCATTCCCTTCTCCAAAGAGATCATGAAGGAAGTGATTCCTCCCATGTCAAGCTACCAACCATCGAGCCCTACCATGGATCCTCCGATCCCGATGACCACCTCAGCAGCTTCCGATCGATCATGATGTTCCATGGGGCATCAGATGCGATCCTCTGCCGCGCCTTCCCATCTACCCTCAAGGGATCTGCTAGAACCTGGTTCAATGCCTTGAAACCAGGTTCTGTTGGTTCATTTGACGAGCTGAGCTGCCTCTTCATCAGCCAGTTCGTCAGCAGCTATCGTCATCGATGGAGATCTGACTCCCTCTTTGAGGTTAAGCAGAGAGAGGGGGAGTCCTTGAAGAAATATCTTGGCCGTTTCAATACGGCCATGCTAGAGGTGGACCACCGTAATCATGAGGTGGCATGTCTGCCCTGACAGGCGGAGTGTTGAAGGAGAGTGACTTTTACCTGGCGTTGGAGGTCAGCTACCCTCCGAACCTCTCCGACATGATGGCTTTGGCGGACAAATATGCCAGAGTTGAGGAATTGGGAGAGCTGCCCGCACCAAGTTGACAAGGAAGAAGGAGCCCAAGGGCTCAGATAAGCACCGATCCACCCGTCAGCCAAGCCCGCCTCGTCGCCAAAGGGTTCCTCCGCCACCGCTAAGAAACCGCACCCGAAGCCCACCTAGGAGATTCAACCGGTTCACTCCGCTCACTGCCCCAAGGGCAGAGATCCTCATGGCAATAAAGGGAGCCTGAACACCTCCTCTCCGAGGGAATGCGGCCCGGAGAGACCCCGCCAAGTATTGCCGCTACCACCGGGATCATGGCCACGACACTGAGGAGTGCTGGCAGTTGAAGAACAAAATTAAGAGGCTCATCCAGCGGGGCAGGCTCGATCAATTTAGAAAAGCACCCGAGCCAAGGAACGGGGGCAACCGCCAGCCTGAGCCTCAGCAGCCTCCTCCTCCGAATCCTCCGGTCGTGGCCACATTAATGTGATCGAGGCGATTGGTAGTCCGTCGAGCTGGTGAGATGATGAGGAAGCTCAGCGCCAAAGAAAGCGCGGACCAATGAGTCTCCTTCTCCGACAGCGACCTCCAGGAGGTACAGTTCCCACATGATGATGCGTTGGTTGTATCCCTTAATCTGAATAATTATGATGTAGACCGAATCCTTATTGATAGTGGGAGCTCCGTCAACGTTTTGTATCTTGATGTATTTGTGAAGATGAAACTGCTTATGGAGAATCTCCGAGCCATGGACTCCCCCTCATGGGGTTCACCGGCGATGTTATCACCCCGGAGGGTGTCGTGACCTTGACGGTCCGTGCGGGAGCTTGGCTCAGTGTTGCCACTGTTTATACAGATTTTTTGGTGACCAAGCTTCGGTCGCCCTATAATGCAATTTTTGGGAGACCCGGCCTGATGTCCCTGAAAGTCGTTGTCTCCATCCCGCACCTAGCAATGAAGTTCCCTACTGGATGGGGAGTGTGAGTAGTTCGGGGAAATCAAGCTGTAGCTCGACAGTGCTTCGTCACCAGCCTTCAGTCCAAGCTACCTGAGGTTGACAGGCTGGACACTCGGAAGGACTTTGCCGAGCAATGAGGAGAACCAGTTGAAGAGTTAGAGGAGGTACCACTGGACGATGCTCGACCTGACTGAACCATAAGGATCGGGTCGCTACTGAACGGGAAGCCCCGGTTGGAGCTGATAAACTTTCTCCGAAGGAATGCTGATGTCTTCGCCTGGTCAGCCTCTGACATGCTAGGGATCAGCCCAGACGTTCTCATCCACCGTCTTAATGCGGACGAAATGTCTCGGCCCGTGAAGCAGAAGAAAAGAAGCTTCGCCCCCGACCGGCAAAGGAAAATTGAGGAAGAAGTTGACAAGCTCATCAAGGCAAACTTCATTCGGAAGGTAAATTATCCAAGCTGGCTATCCAATGTTATTATGGTGAAGAAGTCGAACGGTAAATAACGAATCTGCATCGACTTCACCGACCTTAATAAAGCATGCCCAAAGGACAGCTTCCCTCTCCCTCGGATCGATCAGCTTGTGGATGCCACTTCCAGTCATCAGATGTTGACCTTCATGGACGCATATTCAGGCTACAACCAAATCCGAATGGCACCCGAAGATGAAGAAAAGACTGCCTTCATAACCGATCGAGGTATTTATTGCTACCATGTTATGCCTTTCGGTCTGAAAAATGTAGGTGCTACTTACCAAAGGCTAGTGAACAAGGTCTTCCTGGGCTTCATGGTTTCTCAGCGAGGCATTGAGGCCAACCCGCAGAAGATTCAAGCCCTTCGGCAATTGGCACCCCCAACATCTGTCAAAGAGGTCCAGCGCCTGACTGGAAGAATCGTGGCCCTCAACCGCTTCGTCGCTCGGTCGGCTGAGAGGTGCATTCCATTCTTTAAAGCCCTCCGATCAGCCAAGAATTTCCAATGGTCTGCTGAATGTTAGAAGTCATTCGAGGACCTCAAGAGATATCTCGGCTCTCCACCCTCCTCAGCAGTCCCAATCCAGGAGAAATGTTATTTCTGTACTTAGCAGTTTTAGAAGGCACAGTTGGCTCGGTGCTGGTCAGAGAAGAGAACAAGACCCAAAAGCCAATCTACTATGTTAGCAAGCTGCTCCGAGACGCCGAGACAAGATACACCCGAATCAAGAAGTTGGTGTTAGCCCTGATAGCATCGGTTCGGAGGCTGCGGCCTTATTTCCAGGCGCACTCTGTGACGGTCCTTACCAATCAACCCATCAAGGCGGTGGTGCATCGTCCGGAAACATCAGGAAGAATGGCTAAATGGGCCGTCGAATTAAGCGAACATGATATCCGGTACCAACCTCGCCCGTCCATCAAAGCGCAGGTTCTGGCTGATTTCCTCCTTGAATGCACCATCCGGAGGATGGCTTTGCTCCGGACTCTTCTGAGCATCCAAGACCTAGCGCCCTATGGCTGCTCCATGTCAACGGATCATCTAATGCTAATGGCTTCGGCGCTGGCTTGATCCTCACCAGCCCAGAGGGGGCGACCTTCGAGTACGGCGTTCGCTTCTCCTTCCCAGCCTCCAACAATAAAGCTGAATATGAAGCTCTGCTTGCTGGACTCCGAATCGCCCGCGATCTTAAAGTGACAAAGCTGAATGCCTTTACCGACTCTTAATTGGTGGCCGGTCACGTGCGGGGCGAGTTCGAGGCTCGAAAGCCAAATATGATTGGGTATCTCCAAAAGGTGCGGGACTTGCTTTCCACTTCTCTGAATTTGAAGTTATCCAGATCCCAAGATCCGAGAATGCTCGCGCGACCTATTATCTCGGCTGGCAACCGCGGAGTCGATGGATTCTGAGCGAAGTTTCCCCTGGAGATCCTGGAGAGGCCTAGCATCGCGGAGGCAGATCGAGTGATGCAGATCGAGGCCGAACCATCCTGGTTCGACCCCATACTAAGGTATCTTAAAGAAGGGTCACTCCTAGCCGACCGAAAGGAAGCAAGGAAGTTGAAAATGCAAGCCACCCACTATGTGCTGATCGAGGACCAGTTATATAAGCGGTCCTTCTTCATGCCACTGCTCAAGTGCCTTCGCCCATCTGAAGCTGATTATGCTCTTCCGAAGGTACATGAAGGAATTTGCGGCAATCATCTGGAGAGCCAGTCCTTATGCCACAAGGTGCTGCGCCAAGGGTACTATTGGTCCACCATGCAAAAGATGCTATCGACCTTGTCCGAGCTTGTGACCCATGTTAGAGACATTCCAGCATCCAGAGGCTCCCCTCTGCTAGTTTGGTCCCTATTTCCTTCGCCTGGCCCTTTGCTAAGTGAGGGATGGATATTCTTGGCCCTTTTTCCCTCACCACTGGACAAAGAAAGTTCCTATTTGTCGCCATCGACTACTTCACCAAGTGGGTGGAGGCTGAGGCAATTGCCCAAATAACCGAAGCTTGGGCCAGGGACTTCGTGTGGAGATCCATGATCTGCCATTTTGGCCTTCCACACACTATTATCACTGACAATGGCAAGTAATTTGACAACCCAAAGTTCCGAGATTTCTGCAAGGAGCATGAGATCTGCCACCGCCCCACGTCGGTAGGGCATCCACAAGCCAACGGAAAGGCCGAAGTGACTAACCGGACCCTGCTTCAAGGGATCAAGGCTTGGCTTGCCAGAGCCTGAGGTAGATGGGCGGACGAGCTTCACCACGTCCTATGGGCCTACCGCACCACTCAGAGAATCCCAACTGGCGAAACCCCATTTCGGATGGCCTTCGGCACGGAAGTCGTCATCCCTGTGGAGATAGGACTTCCTTCTCCACGAGTGGAGAGCTACTCGGAGGAAGCTAACGACGAGCAGCTCTGTACCAATCTCGACCTGTATAAGAAATAAAAGAGAAAGCTCGAATCAGGGTTGCGGCATACCAGCAAAGAGTGGTTCGTTATCACGCCTCCAGAGTCAAAGGAAAAACCTTCTCACCTGGCGATCTGGTCCTCCAGAAACCATCCATCTCCAAACCGTTGGAGCAAGGAAAGCTGTCTCTAAATTGGGAAGGCCCCTACCAAGTGGCGGAAGTGTCGGACCTGGCACCTATAAGCTCTAGGATCTGGGCGGAAATCTATTCCCGAACGTGGAATTCGGACAATCTCCGTATATCATCGGTAGGGTACGCTTTCTATAGACTTGCCCATTCGCAGCTTTGACATCTTGTTTATTATCTGCAGCATGACCGCTACAATTGTTTTTCCAGAAAAATCGTAATAGAAAACAGATGCTGCTTGCACATCCATTCTCGGCACAACCGAGCTATCTCCGTACCTCGGCTGGGTCGAGTCTTGAGCTAAATCTCCGTACCTCGACTGGGCCGAGTCCTATTTCACAAAAACTTGGTATGACCGAGTACCCCCAGTGCGGCCGAACCAGGCCGAGTGATCGCCAAAAAACTTCATTCGGGTTCGGGCAGCTTACAAGCCCCGACCGAACCAAAAACGATAAAACTTCGTTCGGATTCGAGCAGCTTACAATCCCCAGTCGAACCAAAAATGACAAAACTTCGTTCGGATTCGGACATCTTACAAGCCCCGACCGAACCAAAACGATAAAACTTCATCCAGATTCGGGCAGCTTACAAGCCCCGGTCGGATCAAATGACAAAGAAACTTCATACTGATTGGGGCAGCTTACAAGCCCCGACCGGACCAAATGGCAAAGAAAATTCATCCGGATTTGGGTAGCTTACAAGCCCCGGCCGGACCAAATGGCAAAGAAACTTTGATCGGATTCGGGCAGCTCACAAGCCCTGGCCAGACCAAATGGCAAAGAAACTTCATCCGGATTCAGGCAGCTTACAAGCCCGATCGGACCAAATGGTAAAGAAACTTCGACAGGATTTGGGCAGCTCACAAGCTCCGGCTGGACCAAATGGCAAAGAAACTTCACCAGATTTGGGCAGCTTACAAGCCCCGGCCGGACCAAATGGTAAAGAAAACTTTGACCAGATTCGGGCAGCTTACAAGCCCCGGCCGGGTCAAACGGCGCAGAAGCCTCGGCTAAAGCCGGTGCACATCTCTTACCAAAATCCTCGGCCAAACCGAGTGATATCACCATACCTTTGGCATGGCCAAGTAAAACACCAAAAAACCTCGCAACAACCGAGCGATATTCTAAAACCTCGGCGACAACCGAGCGATATTCTAAAACCTTGACTACAACCGAGTAGTGTATTATCTGAAATCTCGGTCAAGTCAAATGATGTACTCACAAAGCGTTACTGAAGCTCCAGCCTAGACGAGCAATCTCTCAAACACTCTGACGCAACTAAGACGTCCTATTATACTTCGGCAGAAGCAAGCAACCTTCTTCTGCTCAACAGTTAAGGCGCACAAGCGGTCTCTTTCCAAAGAAATACCTGCTTCGTTCTACAAGCGAGATCACGCTCACCACATGGGTTCATAAGACTGCCCAGGTCTACCTCTGACCCAAGCAGGATAAACGCTTTTTTCCACTTGGGACCGAATAGCGGTCTTAGCAAAAATAAGGTAGTAAGGACACTGCCGAAATATGCTATGACACAAAAAGCATGATACGGGTGTAGTGACTCTCAAGCATAATCCCATCGAAAAAGAAGTAGATGCTAAAAGAAGAAAGAATAAAACTTTCTTTATTTCTTCAATGGAAAAGAGTTACAACCTCCTAAGAGGCATTACAAGTACATCGTGGCATAGGAAATAAAATGAGTAAATAGCTCGGCCGGGCTGCTTCAGTCAGCTTCGGTTAATAATGATATTTTGGCATCTGACCCAAGAGATCAGACAACCAATCAGCTCGCCCTGAACCGCGGCTAAAGCCGAACCAGCTTCCCACGGGTCCTCTGGATCGGCGAAGAGATCCAAGGACAGAAGGAAGACCCGCGAATGCTGATGCTGAGGATGCATCCCCCCAAGTGGAATGCTGGGCTGCTGGACACTGCCCGACCATGAAAAGACAGGGTACGAGCAGACCGACACTGCTCTCAACTCCCTCTTCACGGGCAAAAGATCCCCCAGCCAGATGAGCTAAGGGAACCAGCCCGAGGGAGAAGGAAAAGTCGTGCGTACTACGGGGGTGCATGTGCACTTCCTACCCTGCGACCCCCATAGCAAACCACAAAGGACACACAGAAAGCGCATATGTGCGCTCTCCATGTGATCTCTGCGGACCTCCTATGCGCTCTCCATATATCTCTGAAACTCCTCTCTTGAGGATGGTTTGCTCTTCAGCAACTTCTTCATCACCCCAGCTACCAGGGGGAAGTCAACTCACAAAGGAAAACTCATTATCTCCACCTTCAACCTAGGGGACACAGACATCATGAAAACTTTCACAATTCACGGAGAAGAAAGCCTTGGGAGATAGCCGGACACGACCCCCTCCCATTTTATAGGCAAACGAACCGGGAGCAGCTATCAGAGAGAAAAGCCCCAAGATTCAAAATACTCTGGCCACACTACCATGTGGCATCCCAGGATGAAAAGAGCGCTCCTCGAAGCACGCCGAACACATTGCCCATGCCATGACGCATGCCAGAAGATTTTCCTCTGATCCCGAATCAAAAGCCTTAAGTGCAGGAAATCGACCGCCGGTCCTTAAGATATGGACAAGCCTGGGAAATCGCCCAATGAAAACGACATGCTCCAATGACAAACGAGTGCTTATGTCACACGCTAAAAGGGCCTACATTGGAAAGAGCCGACGGAATAGATGGCTCCAGAAAATAGCGAGGCATCCTTTTGCAGCTTGTAAAGCCGTAATATCCATTTCGGCAAAAAGAAGGTCAACTTGCCTTGGAAAAGACAAGGCACTGGCAGAACAATAAAAAGGCGCAGAAGTCAAGTACTCCTCAATAAAAGCACATTGATATCCCCTGCTCCGGCCCAATCGCCCATTACATCTTAGCATAAACCGAGACATCGCCTTGTGCTTCAACTCAAAGCCAAGATCGCCTCCATACTTCGGGCTAAACCGAGGTATCTCTTCTCGGTTCAATACAACCGAGCGTTATGTTATGCTTCGATCCAGATCGTGATAGCTGCCCTTGCCTCAACAACTACAGAATGCTCCTTATGCTTCGACAAGGCCGAGTATACACAATGCTCCGGTGGGAATTTACGAGTTCCGTTTACCTCGATCAAAACGGAGACGCCATGCTCTAACCTCGCTAAGGTTACTAGAGATTCCCAGGAGGGTGGTTTGTTTCGTAAGACTCGAACGGTAAGAAAGAATGTTTTGGAGGTGGTAGCATACACAAAAATTGCGAAAACTCCTTTTCATTCACCACAAAAGGAGAAACAAGAGGAAAAGGAAAAAAAGTACATGAGCTCTCATAGGGGCTTATCATCTTCTCCAGGCGCCACTGAGCTTTCCCGCGCTACATAGCTGGCCCGGCCACTTGTCGTTGGAGGGACGCCACCTGCCTCTCCAGCCGGCTGTTGTCTTGGCGGAGGAGCTCGATCTCTCTTGTAGTAACGATCAGATATTGCTCGGCCGTCTTTTGGAGTTGTTCATGATCTGCGAATAGTGAGGCTAAAACCTCCCCATCGATGGTTATTGTGGTACGGCCCCAAATGGCCCCCCTGCGGCCACTAACGCCGCCGCTTGGTGTCTCGGTCGATCGCCCCTCACCTTTGGAAGCCATCTCAATATCTGAAAATCTGATGAGATCAGCTGAAAAGATGATTAACGATGGCGCTCCCCTGCTCATTTTTAAACTGCTTCTGATGGGTATCCCGATCACCAGGACCATTAATTCTAACACTAATACCGCGGGATACGCCACGTGTCATCGCCTCAGTGGGCGCTCGTAGGAAATGAAGAGTTCTGCTCCCTCATCGAAGAGGATCATTAATAACTTTGTGGCGCTCGGGATGCTCCCCCTTTCTCGGGACCAAACCCCCTCCATTCGAATCATGTTACTTGAGGCTATATTCCTTACGTCCAAACTTGTGCGCCGGACCATCCAGCGCCTTGGCCGAGCATGCCAATCTTTACTTTGAACAAACCAAACTATCCTCATATCTTGGTCCTAGTCTGAGCTATCCTTATACCTCGGTTTCGACCGAGACATTTACTCAAGTCCGAACTAAATTGGCCAAAGAGCACAAACGAGTCATAACTTGTTCACAGTCGAAAGAAAAGCCAGAGACAAGAAGACTGGCCAAAAAGACAAACAAGTGGAGGCCAAGGACCCGTTCATTGGGAATTTCAACCAAATTGCATATATGAAAAACAAAAATACACAAACGGCCCTCAAGGATCAGAGGCTGGATCATTCTCGGCAGTGTCCTCAACAATATTCAGGGAGGCTTTGCTTGTTCCGCCCACTTCAAAAGTCGTCATTGTTCCTTCGGCGGTAGGCTTGGAGTGTCCTTCGGGAGCTGCAGCCTCACTAGAACCCAAAATATCGTCAAGATTAACGTCTGAGATATCTTCATACTCGGCTTCTTCAGCCCCTAGGGTGCAGGCCTCGAAGGGTTCAATCCAAAAAGGAGAGGTCCCATTCTGGATGCTCCCGAGATATCCGGTTTGGATCTCCTCCGTGCCAAGCTGAAAAGCCTCGGCACAAGTCGCATCTTGTTCGCCCGAAGCATGGTGAACCGCCTTTCAGCCTCGACAACTTGGCTTCGGAGCGAGGCAATTTGCTCCTCAATCTCGGCGACCCGCCCCTTGAGCTCCGAGCTCCTCCGATGACTCGATGCCAGTTCTTCTTGCAGACTCTCTAATTGACCTTGGCCTTCGAGCCTCTCCTTCTTCATCTGCAAACGCAGGGTTAGCCGACGCAACGGTGAGCCGATAGGAAGTTTAAAAAAGATGATATCATACCTTCTTCTCCTGCCGGGCTAATCTCCTGGTTAATTCCTCAACCTTGCCAGCTTGTCGGCCTTAACCAGCTTGATCCTGTCCTTGTCACGCCCCAGACCCAAAATTTGGGCTAGGGTGACAACCCGCCGCATGCCGGGCATGCAAGGCGTCTTGAACTTATCACATAAATCAATATAAAGCAAATTCCATATCCATGATTTGTTACAAACCAGAATTATCAGTCTTGGGCTATCTGCCCTACAAATAAATCTGAACTAAATCAAAATGATAAAACTAAGTCTTCTTAATAGAAAACTCCTTCTATCTCAATTATCCATCTTCATTCCTGAGGCTCTGAAAAACATTATGAGAATTTTGTGAGCTCACACTCAATAAGTAAGCCTAATATAATTTCAAAATTTCATTTATCAGGCTATCATTAGGTTCATGTCATCAGATCAATTAGCTTAATTCAATAACAATTACATTGTTTATACTGTCATTATTTATGTATCTTACATTACACATCATGTGTAGCCCTCTTAAACATCCCCTAAGAGGAAGGGTCCTGGTACCAGTCATCTGTCATGTACACATCATGTGTAGCTGGTACCAGTCTGTCATCTGTCATCTGTCATGTGTAGCCCTCTTAAACATGAGGAAGGGTCCTGGTACCAGTGTCATCTGTCATCTGTCATGTGATAATCTGTCATCATGTGATCCCTCTTAAACATCCCCTAAGAGGAAGGGTCCTGTACCAGTGTCTGTCATCTGTCATCTGTCATCTGTCATGTGAGAACCGTGGTGACACATAAAGTTTTACTGTCATTATCATGATTACATATTATCATAGTAATAACATGATTTTGCCAAATTAACATAATTATATTTAACTGTAATTTCACAGTTCAAAATTAAATAATTAATAAAATTATAATACTTGACTTACTTACCTCAGTACACGAATTTCACTTGATAACCCAGCTAATTGGACTCCTGGGCACCTACATAATCATTTTTCCATTATTAAATTCCTAAAATCTGAATTATAAAATAATTCTTAAATCCTACCCAAACCACTTCACGGGCCCAACTTTGGGCTTGAATATCTCTCAATGTATACACCCAAATAGGGAAATAAAATTATTCCCAGAAACTAGAATAAATCCTGATTCGGGCCATATTTTATTTTATCATTCTCGGCCCGATACAAGGCCCAAAACGCTGCTCAAACTGGGCTCAGAAACGGCCCAACAAGGCCCAACATCAAACGGCCCAATCGGCCCATTAATTTTTAACCCAGCTCCTCTGTTTCAAACGAAACAGAGGAGCCGAGCTTTGCGCCGGCGGCCAGGGCCGCCGCCGGCCAAATTGAAGGCGGTCCGGCCGCCGTTGGCCGGACCGTGGCCGGCCGCCGCCGCGGCCAGCCTCCCCACCCCTCTCTCTCTCAATTTGTATCAATTTCCATCTTCTCTCTATTCCCTTGCGGCGGCTCGAAATCACGCCGGCGCTTTGCCGGCCCAATCCGGGGCGGTCCGGCCTCCGGTGGCCGGGCCAGAGCCGGCCACCGCCGTGGCCGGCCTCCCCTCTCCTCCCTTCCCTTTAATTTCTCTTTTCTTTCTTAATCACCCGCGGCTTACGGATGACGCCGGCGGCACGGCCGGCCACCATGGCCGGCCGGACCTCCACCGGACGCACGCCCGGCGCCGGTGGAGGTCTCCGACCAAGGCCCAGGCCCGGCGAGGCGGCGAGCACACCGCCGGGCCCGAACCAAGAGTCGGACCGCCGGTCGGTTTCGTCACAGGTTTCTTTCTCCCTCCTCCGCCCTCTCTCTCTCTCTCTGTTCTCCGGCACCCCACCGGACGCCGCCCCCGGTGCCGGTGGGGTCGTCGGCCGGGGCTCAGGCCCGGCGAGGCGGCGGGCACGCCGCCGGGCCTGAACCAATCTCACGGAGAAGGAAGGGGAGAGCTGGGTTCTGTAACCCGGCTCCTCCCTCCTCTTCGTTTTTTTTTTTTTTTACTTTCTCTCTCTCTCAATCCTTCTCTCTCATGCATGGACAGGGGACTTACCAGAGACAGCACGCTGGGGAAGAAGTCCGCACGAGGAGATGATGAGAAGGGGGCGTCCACGTATGGTGGGAAGGAGGGTTCTACACCATCTTTTATAGGCATTGCAGAGTCCCCAAATCAAGGGACTCTGTAATTAGATATACTTGAAATTTAAATATCTAGAGTCTATCATATCATCTGATCGTGATAACTCTCACGAGCAATTAAGATATACTGGAATTCAATTATCTGGAGTCTATCATCTGACCTCGTGATAACTCTCACGAGCAGTTGAGAAATCTAGGGGATTACATTCTCCCCTCCTTATAAAAATTTCGGCCTCGAAATTGATAACTTTTATTAGAGAAAATTAAAGGTCCAAATTTCTGTCCCAAGGACTAACAATCAACTAAAGCTAACAGTTTTCAATCATTAACTATTTTAAGATACAAATAGTCGTGGATACTTTTCTTTCATTTCTTCTTCCAGTTCCCAAGTAGCCTCTCTTTCAGAATGATTATTCCATTGCACCTTGACATAGGGAATGGTACGCCGTCTTAGAACTTGATCTTTGCGGTCTACGATACGCAAAGGATGCTCTTCATATGATAAATCTTTCTTCAACTGTATAGGCTCATATGCTATGACATGGCTGGGGTCAGAGATATACTTCCTCAGCATAGATACATGAAAAACATTGTGTACCCCAGATAGAATCGGAGGCAGTGCCAGGCTGTAAGCAACCTCTCCAACTCTGCTCAAGATCTCAAAAGGTCCAATATAACGTGGACTCAGCTTTCCTTTAATCCCAAATCTCATCACATCTTTGGTTGGTGATACCCTTAAGAAGACATGATCCCCAACCTGGAATTCCAATTCCCTTCTTCTGACATCAGCATAGCTCTTTTGCCTGCTCTGAGCTGTACGAAGACGCTCCCTGATCAAATGCACCTTATCTACTGTTTGCTGAATCAGCTCAGGGCCTAGCAACTTCCTTTCCCCCACGTCATCCCAACATATAGGAGATCTGCACCTCCTACCATACAGAGCTTCAAATGGAGCCATCTGGATGCTGGCTTGGTAACTATTATTATATGCAAACTCCACCAAAGGTAAGTGGTTATCCCAAGCTCCACCCAAGTCCATCACACAGGCTCGCAACATGTCCTCCAGAATCTGTATGGTCCTCTCTGATTGTCCATCTGACTGGGGATGATAGGCTGTACTGAAGTTTAGTTTGGTTCCCATGGCCTTATGAAGGCTCTTCCAAAACTGGGACACAAACCTGGTATCTCTATCTGATACAATAGATACCGGAACACCATGGAGTCTCACGATCTGTTCAATATACAAATTAGCCAATCTTTCACTAGAGACCCCAACTCTGAAAGGTAGGAAATGAGCTGATTTTGTTAGTCTGTCCACAATGACCCAAACTGCATCGTTGCTCTTAGGAGTTTTGGGCAGACCAGTCACAAAGTCCATTGTAATCTTTTCCCATTTCCACTGTGGAATCATCAGAGACTGAAGAGGTCCTGCAGGCCTTTGATGCTCGGCTTTCACTTGCTGACACACCAAGCACTTGGCCACATACTGAGCAATCTCCCTCTTCATGCCTTTCCACCAAAAATTTTCCTTTAAGTCTCTGTACATCTTAGTGCCACCTGGATGCACAGTATAGGGAGAGTAGTGAGCCTCTTTCAAAATTTCAGCCTTTAGCTCTTCACTGTTTGGCACACAAAGTCTTCCTTCAAATTTCAGGGATCCATCTTCCATTATATAAAATTCATTCTGAACTCCTGATTGTACCACTTCTTTAATCCTTTGTAGATCTGGATCTTCCATCTGGGAGGACTTGATTCTGTCAACTAAGGTCGGCTGGAGTACAAGTGCTGCAATAAGTCCATCAGACTGCTGTACTCTCAGACCAACCTCCCACTTCTCCAGATCTCTCAATACGTGAGGCTGGGAGGTAATCATAGCAGCTAACTCAGAAGAGGATTTTCTGCTCAAGGCATCAGCTACTACATTGGCCTTCCCAGGATGATACTGTAGATTCAGGTCATAATCCTTCAATAGTTCCAACCACCTCCTCTGCCTTAAATTCAGCTCCTTCTGTGTGAAAATGTATTTTAAACTCTTATGATCTGTATACACATCACACGACACTCCATATAGATAATGCCGCCAAATCTTCAGAGCAAAAACCACAGCAGCCAATTCCAGTCATGAGTAGGATAATTTGCTCATAAGGTTTCAGTTGTCTGGAGGCATAAGCTATCACTCTTTCATTCTGCATCAAAACACATCCCAATCCTTTTCGAGAGGCATCAGTGTATATAGTAAACCTTCAGATCCCGTTGGAAGAACAAGAATGGGAGCTGACACCAGGCGCTGCTTTAACTCCTGGAAACTTTCCTCACACTCCACTGTCCAGTCAAACTTCACTCGCTTTTGGGTTAAGCGAGTTAGGGGTAGAGCAATGCGAGAAAAATTCTCCACAAATTTTCGGTAATACCCGGCTAATCCCAAGAAGCTTCTGACTTCTGCCACATTGGTAGGTCGGCTCCAGTTAGTGATAGCTTCAATCTTTTTCGGGTCCACAGATACACCATCTTTAGAGATTATATGACCCAAGAAAGATACTTGATCCAACCAAAATTCACACTTCTTCAGCTTGGCATAAAGCTTCTTCTCTTGCAGAATCTGTAGCACAATTCTCAGGTGGTCCTCATGCTCCTTATGGCTCTTGGAATATATCAGAATATCATCAATGAAAACCACCACAAACTGATCCAGATATGGTTTAAAAATTCTGTTCATTAAGTCCATGAATGCTGCTGGGGCATTAGTTAACCCAAACGGCATCACCAAGAACTCATAGTGGCCATATCTGGTTCTAAATGCTGTCTTTGGTACATCCCCTTCTTTGACTTTAAGCTGATGGTACCCGGACCTAAGATCAATCTTTGAGAATATCCGGGCTCCTTGAAGTTGATCAAACAAGTCGTCAATCCTTGGCAGAGGATACTTATTTCGCACTGTTACTTTATTGATTCCCCGGTAATCAATGCAGAGTCGAAGACTGCCATCCTTCTTCTTAACAAATAGAACTGGAGCACCCCAAGGAGAAGCACTGGGTCTAATAAATCCTCGATCTAGGAGCTCTTGCAGTTGATCCTTCAGTTCTTTTAGCTCAGCCGGGGCCATACGGTAAGGGGCCTTTGATATAGGCCCAGTTCCAGGAACTAGATCAAT